>JBBBDQ010000766.1:2610000-2830000 GCA_037127315.1 Ascarosepion bandense
AGGTCCAAGGATGAAATATGGAAGCAAGCCGTTCATTACTCGATTGTTTAAGAACGATTGAATTGAGTCACATATCATCGAAAATGAGGACAAAACTGGAAGCAGCGGAAATGTGGTTCTACAGAAGGATGCTGCGGATATCGTGGACTGAACATGCAAGCAACGATGAGGTATTGGAAAGAATGGCAACCAAAAGGAAATTAATACCGAGCACCAGGAAGAGAGAACTGAAGTTCCTGGGACACGCAGTGAGGAAGGAGAGTTTGGAGAACCTGATACTGACTGGCCAGGTAAAGGGAAAGAGAGACAGAGGAAGGCAGCGGATAACATATTTGCAATGCCTGGTCGGGTGGATGACGGAACGGGGGTTACCAGGAGTAACGGGAACAAACATGCTGAGGGCCACAAGGGATAGGGAGACGTGGAGGGCCATGATCGCCTACGTCCTGAAGGGGCAGGGCACAAGAAGAAGAAGAAGAAGAAGAAGAAGAAGAAGAAGAAGATACCTCCCGTGTCACCGTAGCCCACGAGCTTGCGGAGAAGGCCAGTATGGCAAACCTTGTCGAACACTTTCGAGATATGTAGAGACACAGCTCGAGCATCGTCATTTTTATCTAAAGTTTAATAGCTAAATTCAAAGATGGTCGTTAACACGTTAGCGGTAGATCTGGAGAAACTGAAGCCATATTGTTTGTTTGAAAGGTCGTGCAAAGTATGATGCTTAAACAGAAGAAGTCAAAGGGTTCTCCATAGTTATTAAAAATACAGATACTATGGAGATGAACTTCCAAGAAGCTGGAAAACAGCAAACAGTGAGGCATTTATTGTAAAATTTGAAGAGAACAGAAATCAGCTCAATAGCACATTTCTTTAGGATGGCGCATCCGCTTAGTTTGCGGGGCCTAATTTAGAGATGATGTCAGAAACCAGTGACAGAGTTATACCTATGTCTCTCAGTCGTGCCTCCATTCTGGGAGTGGGGTGGGAGAATCTGCCATAGGTACTCCATAGAGGTTGGAAAAGCACTTACGGGCAAAACACTATCTTCAGTAAATGCCAATTTGACGTAATTGATTGAAGAGAGGAAGTTACTGAGGATTTGCTATTGTTCGACACATACTTGCAGAGCCACCCGTAATCCCTACAACCAAACTTATGAGAGACCGTACGGAGTCTCATTCTATCAGCAAATACTGATTTTGCTTCTTTGAGGACCTGCTTGCGCTCATTACGAGCAGCGACAAAGAGACATCTGTTACAATCAAACCTTTTCTCTGAAAATAAGTTATTCTTGTGGGCTATAGTGGCTGATCAAGCAGGTTAGTATGTTTTGTTGGGGTTTTTTTTTTTTTCGTTTTTTGTTCGTCTTTGATTTTTTTTTTTTTTTGGTCACTTAGTTTGTGTAAATTATTTTGCAATTCAAGGTTATTTTTGACTTTTACAAAGTTAAAACTTTGTAAACCTCAGTCACTTTTTTTTCTTTCTTTTTTTTTAATTGGAGTAGATAGTTCCTACTATCGCTCGGTCTCACACTCCACCCCCTTCTTTTGAATGAGTTTAGAGGTGATCGCCTTGTTTCTTGTTTAGGAAGGGGTTCCCGGTTCATCCCCCTTCTCCGGTTTTAGTGTTAGTTCAGCTGGAAGCTCTTTGCAGGAGATCTTTGTGGGAGATGATTGTGGTCTCACTTGGAATGAAAGCTTCGATACAAGCTTTCACCCAGAAAGATATCTCGGTTGAACATTTTTCGAACAGGATAATTAAAAATATCCTTTCCAGGAGACATTGCAAAGGAAGTCACGAAACGAGTTCCAGTCAATACACTGACAATAGAAAAAAATTCTGTTACTGGGAGGTTTGTGACTGATGGAAGAGAAGGGAGATATATCTATAGACACCACAGTCTGAACTGAGTTGCCAAGATGACAGAGCTGCGGTAAACAACAGAAGTCCGGTAAGGAAGAGATTAAATATAGAATTAGAATTACTGGGGAAACGTGTGGAGAAGTCTACTATTTGTGTGAGACGTTGCGTAATAAAGAAGTTGAAGGTCTGGATGCCAGTGAGATTAATGACATTAGTGTGAGTAAGCCACATGAGGTGGTGGACATTGAAATCGCCGAAAAAAGATATTTATAGGCAGGTGTAGAAAGCGGCATTATCTATAATATCAGAAAGTCTATCAACTACGCAACAGTTATGAGAGAAAGGATAACGAAAGAGAAAGACATATAAAAACAGTCCGGAGATTCAAGATAGAGTTTACTTGTCAGTGGAAGATATTACCAAGCATATACACCAAGTCAATATGCATGACATTAAAAATTCCAAATTTCTCGTAGAGTTTAATTGCGTTATGGTGCCAACTAACCTTACTATACTGTGCAGTCAACAATAACAACAACAAAAAAATATGTATGCATGAAATTAAAAATTCCAAATTTCTGGTAGAGTTTAAATGCATTATGGTGCCAACTAACCTTACTATACTGTGCAGTCAACAATAACAACAACAAAAAAAATATGTATGTGGTGTCCGGTTTTTCTCTTTTTCTCTTTTCCAATCTTTTCACTCTTTTTTTATTTTATTTTTTTCAATTGGAGTAGATAGACTAAACTATCGCCCGGTTCACACTCCACCCACGTCTATTGAACAGGTGAAGAGGCTCATCCCTTGTTCCCTGTTTAGGATGTGGTTTCCGCTTTTTCTCTTTTTCTCTTTTCCAGTCTTTTCACGCTTTTTTTTTTTTTCAATTGGAGTAGATAGACTAAACTATCGCCCGGTTCACACTCCACCCACGTCTATTGAACAGGTGAAGAGGCTCATCCCTTGTTCCCTGTTTAGGATGTGGTTTCCGCTTTTTCTCTTTTCCAATCTTTTTACTCTTACGTAGCTTCCTGCGCATCAGTGGCGTTTTGGCCTTGCTTGGGGTGATATGATTTTTAAAAAATGTATACATTAGAGTATTTCCGAAAAAGAGAAAGATAGCCAGGAACAGAGAATTCGGTAAAAGAAATTGAAAAATTCAGATTAGCGTCACTAGATTGTGCATGTAGTTTTTGTGTGTGTGTGTGTGTGTGTGTGTGTGTGTGTGTGTGTGTGTGTGTGTGTGTGTGTGTGTGTCGGTTGTCAGATGATTAAGTAACAGTGATCTAAAAACAGAAGGTGGCTTAATCCAAATTCAAATTGCGACCTGGTCTGCTGCATTCTCTTTCACACTATTTTATACACATTTTGAATGTCTGTTTTGACAATAAACATTAAGATGTGCAAACTATCGGCGCGGAAAGAAAAACATTGCGGAACGAATCCATATTACAATCTAATCAGTGGAGTCCATTTTCGGACTCATACACTTGCGAAGACAGAAATCTCTTCTCCTTCCACCTATGGATTAAAGAAAAGGTACACTGTGTTCTCTCGTCTTAAGTGGCAACCAGTTTAGGATAGTCATTACTCTGAATTCCGAACCGTGGAGAAGCCATTTGGAAACAATTCCACTACCTTAACTATGAAGGTCTGGAAATTCACAGATAGTCAAGAACAGGAATTTGTAGAAGACCATGATCGACTGCACCCTGAAGTGACATAACATAAACATATAATATTCTTATATTTTTTACAGATCCATACAATAAATTACTAAAACTAACATCGAATGACGTAGAATATTTTTAAACAGACTAGAAAGAGATCGGCTTCAAATCGGACGTTACTTTTGGAATCCACTTTCTATACAAACATATTTAAAGTAGAAAAGGTGTCTTGTATTTACCATGTCAGATACGACCTTTTTGTTGTGGCTTCATTTGGACATACATGAGAAAGAAAAGAAAATGCTATCTATTTGGGCAGAGAGAAATAGAATGACAATGATTAAGTTTGTAAATCGCGCATCTTCTTATCGTTTAAAATCTAGGTCTCTCTCTCCATCCCTCCTTCCCTCCCTCTCTCTCTTTCTCTTTCTCTCTCTCTCTCTCTCTCTCTCTCTCTCTCTATATATATATATATATATATATAGGATGTTTCAAAAATAAATGGAATAACTTCAGGACTGTATTCTCTATATCTAAATAATTAAAAAACTCCCTATACCTATAAACATATGTCCGGAAACGCTTGGTTTCCGACTTAGAGGCTTTTTAAATATATGCTAACCAGAATGCCTTTATTTTCCACATCCGATACAGACAATGTTTTCGAGTGCCCTGTAGCAAGAGTTCAAAAAGTGCACGCTTGCCCTCATGTAGGTGTCACATTGACGTCTCATGGACCCGCGAGCACGCTTCCAAATTCCTGACGTGTTTCTTATTGTCTCGCACCCTGTTTCAGTTCGGTTACGGAGAGTGTACACATCATCAACCGGAGACGAATACACCAGACCTTTCAAATGGCCCCACATGCAGAAATCCTAGGGATTTAGGTCCGGTGAGCGTGGAGGCCATGCAATTGGTCCACTTCTTCCCATCCACCGCCCAGTATACCTTCGCTCTAGGTACCTGCGGTCTGTGTGATTGAAGTGTGCGGGAGCACTATTACGCATGAAGTGCTAAATAAAGTATCACCAACAACACCAGCTCAGATATTGACTGAGGACCGCTATTGGTGACGTGATAGAACAATTACATGTGGATTTTTCTTTGAAAATGCTGATTGTGGAAGTTGACTATTCGATCCCGTGTAAAATGTGCTTCAACGGTGAAGATAACGAAAGCAGAAAAGTTTGGAATTGCATTGCATTACTGTAAGAACGATTGACAGAACACCTCGTGCAAGGTAATCTTTTAATGACAAAGTCTGTACACGTTGTAAACGAAATGGGTACAACTGTTGTTCTCGCAATATTCTCCAGACATTCGTATGGGGAATAGCCACCTGCCTTGCTAACTGTCGTGTACTGATTTCAGGAGTATCGTGCACTATATCTCGTATCTTCTCGTTTTCTTGGTTTTCCTCTGCCACCAGCACGAGGTTTGAAGGTCCCATGATCAAAGAGATGTCGATAGATATTCACAAATGTTTTCTTATCGGAAAGTCGCCGGTGTGGGAACTTTTACTGCTAGAGACGACGAGCTTGTACAGCGTTACCGTCCGCCAAACTATACATGATGTGCATATCTCCTGATTTGTATACATGTCCAATCAACATGCACCACGAACAGTCGTCCAGCAACACTTCATACGCGAGAAAAAAGGCTTATAACTCGGAACCAAGCGTTCCGGACATATGAAGTTTTTTCCATTATTTAGATATAGGAAACACAGTCCTAAAATTATGCTATCTATTTTTAAAACACCATATATATATATATATATATATATATATATATATATATATATATATATAGTCATCCGCAGACAGATCTGTTTCGCTGTATCACAGCTCATCAGTACGGTTAGACTCCGATTGCTTTTTGACCCAGGATTGAAACCCGACCGAATTGGCGTCAGTCGGCGATTCTACCTCTGGGCTATGGGCGTTCGATGAAAGAAGGCAGAGTTTTTAGCGCATATATTATCATTATACGCGCCCAATAGCCAGAGTGCTCTAAGTCATTTTACTGAATGAGCGATGCGTACACGCCAGAGTAGCTACTGTTTTTCAAAGTCTACCATTCTTCAGGGTGTGAAACCGTAAATATTGTCATCCGCAGACAGATATGTTTCGCTGTCTCACAGCTCATCAGTACGGTTAGACTCCGATTGCTTTTTAACGCAGGATTGAAACCCGACCGAATTGGAGTTAGTCGGCGATTCAACCTCTGGACTATGGGCGTTCGGTGGAAGAAGGCAGACTTTTAGCGCATATATTATCATTATACGCGCCCAATAGCCAGAGTGCTCTAATTCATTTTACTGAATGAGATAGTTAATTACTTAGTTTTTGGCCATAATTATATTAGACCAGTATACAGTTGTATTAAAAAGTGTTCAATACAATTATATTGTAGAACATTTTGATATTTTTTTATTTAGAAACGAGTTATTTCGCGACTTCCGTTTCTATCTTCCGGTGTTTTCAGGCACAATAACTGATTTTACTGTTTTTCAAACAGTCACGTAACAGGGATTTTTTATGAATATGCAATTTTCAAAATTAGGATAAGTTATTTAAAGGTCTTAGTACAGTTTCATTCATGATTGTATGATCCTAGTAGGTATTTATTGGTACAGTTACACTTGGACATAATTTCTGTTCTTTCATTTAGTAATTCGTTTTTGTCTGGGAACAATATAATAGCCAGACAAAAATGAATTACTAAATAAAAAAACAAAAATTAACTTATATTAAAAGTTTTACTTTTACGTGACGAGTCGAGTGAAAAAGTGTTATTTTGGTTAAATCACTTGCAAAGTTTCATTTCGTAACGTGTGTGTAAATGCTAAGGCTTATTTGTTAAAAATACTACAAACTTATTTGGTACTGACTGGGTGGAATTATTCGTGTTATGAGATTTACATATGAATATTTCTTGCAAAAATATAAGTGGACAAGTGACCAATTAGAAAAGAAAACAATGTGAAAAATTAAAGGAAGAATTGAAAATATCTTTTCTGTGTGTTCTGTCGCATGATTTACGTCATTGTTCTAAAGTAAAAGCAAAATTTCAAATGAAAAAAGAGTCGGTGCTAGTATTTAAATCGCAACGTAGTGTACCGTTCGCATCCTTGGGACAATTCAACGAAGAATTTGACAAACTTGAAAAAATGGGTGTAATTGAAAAGATTGATTATTCAAAATAGACAGCACCTGCAATGTATGTAAAGAAAATAAAATGAAATCCGTGTTTGTGTTAACTTTACGACTAGGTTAAAGAAATGTTTAGAGTCACATTAACTACTCATTAACAAGTCCCGAGGAAATTTTTGCGAAATTAAACGATGGAAAATTTTTTCGAAGGTCAATATTTCTGGAGCGTATTTGAAAATACAGCTTTAAGAAAAATGTAAAAGAAAGAAAGAAAGAAAGAAAGTGGAAAATATAGAAAAAGGAAAAGGATGGGAACACAAAATACATCAGAATCAGTTTAAGAAAAATCTTTAAGAAAATAAAATGTCTCAAAAGTTGAGATACTGTGGAGTAAATAAAACCACCACCTCCGGTAACAAAAATGAAATGACGCCTTAAATAAATAACTCAAAGTGAGTTCAGGTCAGAATTACGCTCGGTTTCGAAATTGTCAGTGTATAAAAAAAGAATATTTGTTATATATCAAGTACAATCATTCTCATTCCTTGTACAAATCTTCTTTTGGTAGTCATGAGTTTTGAAGCCCGGACCGTTGCCTTGGATATCTCTAAAGCGTTCAACAGAGTCTGGCATGCTGGCCTTCTATGCAAACTGCGGAGCTATGGTATAACTGGACATTTGTTTGACCTAATCCAGTCTTTCCTCTCTAACCGCACATTGAAGATGGTATTAAAGGGACATGCCTCCCATAACTACCATACGAACGCGGGTGTCCCTCAAGGCTCTATCCTAGGTCATACGCTCTTTCTGATCTATATTAATGATCTCCCCGATACCATAAGATCCCAAGTAGGTATTTACGCCGATGACACCACCTTTACTCTCGCCTTGATCAAAAATCTGGTGTGGGCGACAAAGCCAACCTTGCAGTCGAGCTTGAAAAGGACCTCCAATCCGTATTGGACTGGGGTAAGAAATGGCTCGTAAATTTTAATGCTTCTAAAACGAAGCTGCTATCAATTAACCATCATAGACAATCGCCCCTACCTCCCATTAACATGGACCAGGCTTGCCTTCCAGAGAGTAAAGCACAACGCCTCCTTGGTCTCACACTTTCAGCGGACCTCAAGTGGAATGACTATATCGAATCCATTGCTAAATCCGCTGCTATGAAAGTCGGTTCTCTGTGCAGGGCCGGGAAGTTTTTTCCGTCTGAATCTATCCTGCACATATATAAATCTACCATCCGCCCGTGCATTGAATACTGCTGCCACATCTGGCCGGGTGCCCCTGCTATTCTCCTCGGGGTTCTTGACAAAATGCATCGGAGAGTCTGTAATGTGATTGATACCGACTTGGCAGACCGGCTGCAATCTCTTTCTCACCGGCGCGACGTGGCTTCCCTGTGTCTCTTCTATAAATACTTTCACGGCTTCATCTCCGATGAACTTAGATCACTGGTGCTCCCTAGGTACGAATTTGCACGAGTTACTAAATTAGCAACTAGATCCCACCCTTTTACAGTGAAACAGATAAGATGTAACCGTAATTTCTACTCCAACAGTTTCTTTTCTCGCACTTCCCGACTGTGGAATTCCCTTCGACATGATTGCTTCCCCGACGGCTACAATCTCCAGGAGTTTAAATGTAAGGTCAATAGACACCTCCTAACACACTAACTCGCATCCATTCTTTCAAACACTCTTCCCATCTATCCAACCATCAGCCTCGGTATCCTTACCCATCTATCACCCTCCTTCTGACATTTCCTATATCTAACCACTCATGCTCTTTACCTTCCCCTATATAACCCCATGTGCAATAGTGGCAGTGAAATGTATTGCTTGGGGTGAAATGATTAAAAAAAACTCTGTCTTCGGGCAGAATCCGTCTATGGACAGAGACTCGACTGAGAAGAATAGACAAGCATAGTGCCCGATTCTGCTTATGCGGGGGCTGGGCTAATTTTATCACTTGGCTCGAGTGTGCCCGCTAAAGTTCTCCACGTAAAGCCCGGCTTTGTGTCACATACCGTCTCAGCGGCGGAGCGGTGATCTTTGTGTAAACATGTAGTGGAGTATCGTGGGGTGTTTATTGGGCCTTGTTAGGATTTGTCCACTATTAGAGATGTATGAATGGCTAAAATAAACCAGAATAAGCTATTTCTTAAAAATAATCAAGCTTATATATAGATAAACATTACAGTTTCGTATTGTACAAAAATAGTAGTAATGTTCATAAATGGCACAAGGTTAGTATGTTAGTACAAGAGTTTGTAAAAGTTCTGAAGTGTGTTTGAGAGATGTTAGTTTCAATTTTAAGTAATATGTCCTGTGAATAAGGTAGAACGTATGAGAGAAGTAAAAAGGGTGAAAATGACGAAAAAGGTAAGGTGGGTGGAGTGGTAGCGCTTGTTGAAGCCGAGATGCCTTTAATAAATCCGCACACAGATGAACGTGTTCGTTTCTCTATGTCTTCTCCTTGTGACTTTTGTTGTGATTCCTCTTTTTCCTTTTATTTTAGACAGGTGTTTATTTATACTGTTAGCGAAGTTGAAATAGGCTCCGATGAAGTTGTTGGTTATTTCAGGTGCGCTCATTTATTATTGGTCAACATATATTTCTTTGGAATTGTATTTAATCAAAAGCTGGAAGTTATGCGTGGAGCCTAATACTTAAAGATCAAAATATGTCATTATGTTTTAAGCAGTGAAAGAGGCAACATCCTGTTTCTGCTCTTAGTGTCACTACAAATACAGAGTTCCGCGAGTTTTCGCACTTGCCATGCTCTCTGTATTTGGGAAAAGAGAGACTCAGGCGAGGCTGCCTACGTGTAGAGACTCGACTGAAATAATATACAAGCCCGAACTCGTGTATATGGGATTGGATAAATTTTGGCCGAGTGTACGCGCTCAGAAACCCTGTTAAAAATTGACCTTGTGTCGTATCCCGCTTTCGTGAGAAGGACTTGAGCAAATATCCAGAGTTCCACGAGAGCTCTATGTCTTTGGGTACAGTGCAACTCCGTCGATCCTCTGTCTACGGACATAGACTCCGCTGAGAAAAATAGACAATCTCTCTGTCTTCAGGCAGAGTTTGACTCAGTCTGGGCTCGATCTACAGACTGACTCGGCTGAGAAAAATAGGCTAGCATCATAACGGATCCCGTGTACCCAGGGGCTGGGTAAATTTTGGGCTTTAGTCTATGTGTAGCCGCTCGGGTTCCCTACGTTTGTGGTGATACCAAGCAAGCGAGGGACCGGATGTTTGTCCTCAGAGATCCAGAAAGCAAATGACCAAAACTGGTCTTTGCGCATCTGGGCTCCACGCAGAAGTTCCGGAGGTAAACCAAAAATAAATAAATATCAAATTCCTTTCACGGACCTGTAGCGGAACTCTGGATCCTGATTAGTCATCAAATCGCAAAATTCAAAATACGTCAGAAAAACGAATTTTTCACAGCTAAAGAAAAAAATCGTTTCTTTGAGCCACACCATGTGACTATTCTATATTTAAGGATGGTCTCTAACTGGTCACAGCGGTCATTTCAGAGGAGGCGGATTGCTGGCACACATCAAAGATGTAACTCTCAACTTCAAGTGACCCGGACATTCATTGTCCTCTCTCTCTCTCTCTCTCTCTCTCTCTCTCTCTCTCTCTTTCCTTCTCTATATCAACAATTACTGCTACGAACATTTTGTATGAACTCTTAATTCTTCAACCTCATCATTGAATACGAACTCTATCATTAACTTCGTAATGTTTCTCATTGTACATTAACTCTTACTGCTTGTTATTCCTCCTTATAATAAATTTCTATTTTAAATGCAAAATGCATATTTTATTATTCCACTCTTCTACTCTAATCCACACATTCCAACTGCTGACAACCATCCTTCTGATGCAAAACCTTCGGGTGAATATTATTCAACATAAAACGTGTAAGCAGTAGGGAGGTCGGTTAAGTCTAACACAAGGCCGAACAAAAACATTAACCTGCTCCCTACACTTCACGTTAAATTCAACTTTGTGTCACATCCCGTCTCAGTGAGGAGAATATTGGTATATATCCAGACTTTCGAGAGAGTTATGATGAAGTGTTCGTTAGCGAACCGTTAGAGGCAGTCGAGACAAAATAACCATAAATAGCGAGTTATAACAACATTCTGTTTAACATTATTTCAGCAGCAGTATTGTAAGACGAGTTACATTCACTGTTTCATGGCGTGATTTTCTATATTTACTCCTACACTAAAAATCTCGCTTCTGAAGACTCGACATTATTTGATCCTGCTCAGTTAATGTGATGACATGACACAATAGAACCTGGTTGTGATCAGGACACAAGGATAGAAGTGGATAAGAAAGGAGTTTAGTTTACCAGACTCTGAAATGTCTAGTGTTTGTTATGACTGCGTCGATAATAAAATCTTGTATAACCTTTCTTCCTTTTCAATTAGAATTTTTCATAAACGGTCTCTGATCAAATACGCGGTGTCCCCAACATCACGAAAGATTTTAAAATTGTAATATTTTTTGTGCTAAGAGTGACTCGACCATTTTTCGAGAAAAGAAAATAGAAAATGTATTTCCATTTTCTAAACATTATTTATAGAAAAATAACTCACTTAAAAATGACGAACGGAATGTTACAGTTCGAAACTGATAAGTATTTAGAACATTGTACAAGCTCACCAGAAATAAATTTTTATACGAACGTCTATAAGAGTTATTTCCCTTAGATTAAAATATTCCCTCACAACAAACTAAGTTCTGGATGAGTAAGCAGTTGTATTTGGTTTGAAAAAGATAATTTGGCTTTGTTAGCAAAGTTTTAACAAGACTGCGAAAACATAATTTTTGGGGTAAAGACTGATCTGAACCTAAAATACAAACGACTCCAGTATTTGTAAGGAGTGGAATATTTCTGAAGTATTGATTTTGTGTTGTATTTGAGACAAACTGTTAGTTAGACTCGACTTAATATTAAACATTTTTTCTGATTCTATCTGCTTCAGAACATGTTGGCCGGATGTCAACGCTATGATGGTAAGATTAAAAATAAAAAAAATAATTGCTCAGTGCGTATAAGCTCCAAGCATCGCATCCGGTTCACAAAAAAACGAAATATAAAAAAATAAACGTCGATTATGTAACATTTCAGTAACAAAACATAACTAAAATGCTGAGTCATGTATCCACCTGAGTATATAAAAACGTCTGCTTAGAGACTCTCGAGAAAACTTTCGGCCAACCAGCTTGACATAATGTTATTATTCAAAGGAACAACCACTCTTCACCGGAAGCTTTAATCCAAAATCAGTACACAACTTCACACCTTTTTGGTAAATCCCGTCCTTTTCATCAGCAAGAGTCATTTCTTTCTAGAAATATTATCTTGTTTCACTGTTTACGTTGACAATATACAGTTAATTTTAGTTTTGTCTACGTTTCCTTCCGTCACATAGCCATATATTGTTGTTCGTTATTCTTGCAACCATACGCAGTATATAACATTATTAACTGTTACATCATAAGATTATTAATTACTGCTGATCGACAAATATTAATTAACTGAAGTTTGCTGTAACACTGTGTACAGTTCCTTCCCATCTTATTGTTATGTTGTGTGTAACAGAAATAATTGAATAAATAATCACAAACAACGGAAATAAAGTAAATGAAATATATTACCGGAAAATAGTATGTACAACAGAGTTGTTAGTAGAGTACAGGAACAATGGTTTAGTAACACGAATCGTAGTAAAACGTAGAGTCTGTGTATATCACACTTCCGGTTCGGTACCGGAAATACTCGACTGACTTGGTATCGAGTTGAACAATCAACGCTAACGCAACGCAACAACGCTGAGGTCTTCACACTACCACTTTATGTAGTGATAGGAACAGTCCATTATTAGACAAAGGTGGAGAGCGCCCTAACACCCCCCTCCTAAGATTCTTTTTTTTTTTTGTCAGTCCTGATAACTTTTCCTTTTAGGATCCATTATTAAATGGTGAGTAGCCTTTCTTTTTCTGGTGGATTTCCTTTCTTTTTGAGGCATTTTTAGATCAAACGTGTCGTACAATACTTCTACGTTTCCATCTTCTCTTAGCGGCGTTTCTGTAGTTTCGTCTGACAGCTTTTTTTTATTTGATTTACATGCCGCCTATGCATGAATTTAGGACCTTGTAACATATACAAGATATTTCCGACACGTTCTGTTATTACACCAGGTAGCCAGGATGCAGTATTATTTTTATAGTTTTTAAAATAAACTTTTTCATTTATATGAAATTTCCTTTTCGGTGTGGTCGTGGTGGGCGTATGTACTTTTTTACTAGGAATTAACTTGTCGAATGCCGATCGAACCTTTCTCGCGAACATAAGTTCGGCAGGCGACAATGCTGAAGGCGCGGCTTTGTTTGGGGTTATTCTATAGACTTGCAAGAATAGTTGCAGTGCCTTCTTTGTGGGCGTCCCTGTAGCCTTTTTAAGTGCTCTTTTTAGGGTATCCACAAATCTTTCTGCTAATCCATTCGAACGTGGATGATATGGTGGAATTTTTATGTGTTCCACTTGAAATGTTTCGCAAAAATCCTTGAACTCCTTTGCCGTGAATTGAGTTCCATTGTCACTCACTATTGTGTCCACGACACCGAAACTGGCGAATAATTCATGTGATTTACTGATTGTGTTTTCCGCCGTGGGTCTTTTCATTTGGAAAACCTCAGGCCACTTACTATAGCTGTCTACTATTACCAAGTAATAGAAATTGTCAATTGGACCTGCGAAATCTATATGTACCCTTAACCAAGGTCTATCTGTCTTAGGCCAGGATTTTTGTAAAATTTGTGGCGATTTTGCCGCCAGAGCGCACCCCTTACATTTACCGACCATGGTCGTAATGTCTGCGTCCATTCCCGGCCAGTAAACATAAGACCGCATTAGACTCTTCATACGGTTAACTCCTGGATGCCCCGCATGGAAGTCCTTTAAGATTCTTCTCTGCAATGCCTTAGGAATTACAACTCTTTTACTGTAGAGTACCACATTATCGCACAGTGAAAAGGTTCCTGATGTCCGCACGTCCTTTTCAGCTAGCTTTGCTTTTATGTCCTTGATATAATCATCCTTTACAACTTCCTTTTTAATTTCTGTTAATGAAACTGGTAGTTCCCTGATTGTATTCTTTACTTCAGCTTCTGATCTTAGCTCAGCAATCACTGTATCCTCTAATGGTTCAACTGATTTAGGGATATGTCTAGACAGGCCATCGGCGTGTCCTATCTTGCTTGATGGTAAATGTTGCAATTTAAAATTGTAATTTAACAATATCGTCCCCCATCTTAGTAAACGATTCGCCGTATAAGTGGGGAGTCCCTTTCTTGAACCAAAAATAGTAAGCAACAGTCTTTTCGTTGATATTTTTACAGTATGCAATTATAGGCAAATCCCATAAGTCAAACTTAACCATCCAGACTGTGCCAAACAAGTTGTTAGTTCCTTTCATTACAAACAGTTTTAATCTTGTTTAATTATTGAAATTTACATTTGTGGGGGATTTGGTATTTGCTGGTTGTATGTTGATTATTTCCCCCACAAATACAACACTCTTTTTTGCAATCGCGCAAAGTGAAGGAATAAATTACAACGGACATTCAACAACAAACAATTTATTCTGTGACAAATAAAATGGTGTGTAGAAACCAACAAAATACATGATTCTAAAATTGCCTTTTTGAGAAATATAAACTTGGCAAGAAGTTAATTTTTGTCCAAAAACGTGTATATGTTTGCATTATCAGAGTCTGTAAATAAGCCTTTCCTACTTACATTTTGGTGCGTTACAGTTGGCGACAACGTGTCGCGTTGCTCAAAGAAAGTTTGTCGGCTTATTCTTTTTAAGGTCCTTGGAGCGAGGTCACGAACTTTTGGCATGGAAGAAATGACATGGCCGGCAAAGTATACGGTGGCATGCGGACTTAATGACCTGCTTGGTGACTGCTTGATGACTGACTTTTCTTTCTAACTGTGTGTATTATATACATTAATAGGGGATCAACTAATCTTCCTAACGTTAGGGTGTGAAAACATTTACTGACCAATCAGATTTATTATTTTACTATTTTGTTTGGGGCCTAAATATTTTTGTGTTAATTTACTTTCAAGCCTATTTTTCTAGAATGTTCCTATTCTAAGTTTTTAGCTGATTGGTTGAGAAATATAAAAATGTAATCTAAATTCTACTGCTGTTTTGATCCAATTTTTCTAGAATATTCTATTGTTTTTGTGTGCTTATTCTAATAAAAAAAATATGTATCCCATATACCCCCCCCCCGCAGATTGATAAATATGGAAGTATTTATTAATATGTAATATAAGTTTTAAAATGTTTCGGCCAATGTACCTTTCTTCCAGCTTTTGCGGTGGTGTTTGTCGGTGTATTTGTTGGCGTGGATGTTGGTTTGGACAATGTGGTATTTTGTGTACTTGTAGAGTGTTCAGTCGTACTTTCCTTTACTGGTAAGTCTAAGTACGCTGGTTTTAGTCTCTCTATGGAGACAGTATCAAATTTGCCTTTTATGGCGAGTTTAAAATATTTGTGGTGTCTTTCAACTACTTGGAAAGGTCCGGAGTAGGTAGGACACAAAGGTTTTTTGACTGCATCATTTCGAATAAAAACGTATTTGCAGTCGTGAAGGTCTTTTGGTGTGTAAAGTTCTTTAGTTTGTGTTCTTGTGGGTGTGTAAACTAAATCGTTCATTTTGTGTTTAAAATCGTTTACAAAAGTTGTAGTTGGTTGTAAGGAAGTGTTTTTTTCACAAAATTGACCTGGAAGTGTTAAAGATGTTCCAAAAACCATTTCGGAAGCTGTACATCCCAAGTCTTCTTTGATAACATTCCTTATTGACAATAAAACAAGAGGCAAATTTTCAAACCATGTTCTGGAGTTGTTGTTAGCTGTTAAAGCTGTTTTAAGTTGTCTATGGAATCTTTCGATTAATCCATTTGCGCAGGGGTGATATGCTGTTGTTTTTATATGTTTGACTCCCAATAACTTTGTAAATTCATCGAAAAGCGTTGATTGAAATTTGGAGCCTCTGTCTGTTGTTATTACTGAAGGACAACCAAAGACTGCGATCCACTCTCGTAATATGGTTTTCGAGATAGTCTCTGCTGATATATCTCTAAGTGGGACGGCCACAGGCCATCTTGTAAATCTGTCAATGATAGTAAGTATATATTGACAGTCATTTGCTATTGGCAATGGCCCGACAATATCGATGTGTAGGTTTGTGAACCTACCGTCTGGTTTTTTGAATTGTCCTGGAGGAGACTTTGTGTGTCTGTTTGTTTTGCTCTTCTGACAATTCAAGCATGTTTGAGTCCAGTTTTTTATGTCAGTGTGCATATTAGGCCAAACAAAACGGTTGCTGATTAATTTTGCGGTTGCTCGGCGTCCAGGGTGTGAAAGGTTGTGGAAATGTGTAAATAATCTTTTTCTTAGTGATGGTGGTATATACGGTCTAGAGTGACCAGTTTTGACATCGCAAAGTATTGTTTTTGTTCCAAATGGAACAGGCTGTTCCTTCAGCTGTAGGGAAGTGTCGTTTAGTTTGTCTAATGTGGCATCTTTTTCTTGTTCATCTGCAATGAGCTCGAAGGTGAGATCTACCGACTCAATAGATTATATTGTAGAGCGTGAAAGTGTATCTGCCACAATATTGTCTGAACCTTTTATGTATCGGATATCCGAGGTAAATTGTGATATATAGTCCAATTGTCGAGTATCTCTGGGCGTATATTTCTCAGTATTTACATGTAAGGCGTAAGTAAGTGGTTTGTGGTCAGTGAAAACGGTGAAATCTCGTCCTTCGAGTAAGTGACGAAAGTGCCTTATGGACAAGTAAATTGCCAGTAACTCCCTTGAGAAGGTGCTGTATTTTTGTTGTGCAGTGTTCAATTTCACTGAGAAAAAGGATATTGGTTTTTCCAAGCCATTTTGTTTTTGTTGTAGGACTGCTCCAATTGAGTCTCCTGACGCGTCTGTTGTTAGTGAAAGTGTTGTAGTGTTGTCATTAGAGATGTAGGAGAGCTTGGTAAAATCTGCTAATGCTTTTTTAGCATTGTGAAAAGCAGTTAAAGCTTCTACTTCAATTTGAATTTTTGCATTTTTATTTTTTTGTTGTTGCAACATGTTTGTTAGCGGGGTTAATATTCTGGAACAACGTGGAATAAATCTACGGTAGTAATTTATCAAACCGAGAAATCGTCGAAGTTGTCGCAGTGATGTTGGTTGTGGGAAATTTTGTATGGCTGTGACTTTTTCTGGGATAGGTGTGATTCCCTGTTCGTCTATCATGTGGCCTAAAAAGTTCAATTTCGAGACAGCAAAATCACATTTGCTTATGTTGATTTTCAAGCCGAAATGTGCTAGTCTCTCGAAAACTTGTAATACATGGTCTTTATGTTCATTGATGTCATTGCTAGCAATGAGGACATCGTCGATATAAGCAAAAGCAAATGGTAACCCTCTCAATACCTCGTCAATGAGTCTCTGGAAAGTTTGGGCAGCATTACGTAGTCCAAATGGCATTCTGGTGAATTCGAAAAGTCCAAAAGGAGTTGTAATTGCTGTTTTTCTATGTCTTCTTCGGCTACTGGAATTTGGTAGTAAGCTTTAACCAAATCTAGTTTTGTGAAGATTCTGGTTCCTTGCAAGCCCATGGCGAAATCGTGTAGATGTGGGATTGGATACCTA
The DNA here is from genome assembly GCA_037127315.1 of Ascarosepion bandense. NCBI lineage: Eukaryota > Metazoa > Mollusca > Cephalopoda > Sepiida > Sepiidae > Ascarosepion > Ascarosepion bandense. The sequence continues at coordinate 2,627,455 of JBBBDQ010000766.1, forward strand.
TCGGGAACTGTTTTTGCGTTGAGGTTCCTGAAATCCCCACAAGGTCGCCATGCACCTGTTTCTGGCTTCTGGACCATATGTAGCGGTGAGGAGTATGGACTACTAGAAGGACGTATAATGCCTAATTGTAACATGTGCTGAAATTCGTCTTTTGCTACTTTATATTTCTCTGGATGCAATCTGCGTGGTGATGCATGTGTGGGTGGTCCAGAGGTTGTGATATAATGTTTGGCTGTGTGACGAACTTCATCAGAATGTTTAAAGGGCGTAGTAAGAGTTGGAAATTTTGTAATCAACTCTTGTAGTCCATTCGCATCTGGTAGTGCCGCACAGATTCCTGTTGACTTGTAGATTGAGGTGATTCCCTTTGCTGTTAGGTCTGTGTTGCAATCGACGAGAGATTGCCTAGCCATGTTCACTGAAACGTTGAAATGGGACAAAAAATCAGCTCCAAGAATCGGTGTTTTTACTTGGGCTATTGTGAAGATCCACGGAAAAGGTCGGCGTAAACCCAAATTGAGCGTCAGTGCTATCTCTCCGTAGGTGTCAATTCTTGATCCATTTGCTGCTTGCAGTGTGAATGAAGATAGTTGGTGTTTTTTTCTGGGATCCGGTGGAATAACGCTGATTTGTGCGCCGGTGTCGACTAAAAATAAATATCCGGTATTTTTGTCTCGGATGTAAAATAGACGACTTCCTTGTTTTATACCAGCAGCTAATGTCGTCTTTACTTGCTGCCGGTGTAACCGTTTCCCTGGTTTTGTGTTGAAGTGTGTGAGGTCGAATTGAAGTTGCATGGTTTTATGCACTTCCTTGCTTCACATCCAAATTTGAAATGATACCAACAGGTATCATAGTTGCGTCGCTTTCTAGAGAATGAGCTCGATCTACTTCGACTTCTGCGTCGTGAGGAGGTTCTGTAAGGACGGGAACGTTCGGATGTTTGAAGCTTCACCAAACTTTGAACCTGCAGAGTTAGATTTGCCATGCCCTGCAGCAGTTCAGTATACCTATCTGGCGTGGTTGTTTGTGATGTTGTGTTTCTTGGTGTTGGTGTATTCCTTTGTGTTGCGTCATTTGTTGGGTTGTAAGATGTGGCGTAAACGCTCTGGTTTTGGTTATTGTCGTGTATTTTATCAGCTATTTCCGACAATCTATCCAGGTCTAAATCCTCAGGGAGTGATGCGAGTATCTGTGTTGTATGAGTGTGGAGTTTGTCTGTCCATAGTTTTTTTAACACCGTTTCAGACATGGTGCTGCTTCCCAACAAAGATTTCATTTTCCTCAAGAGTTGTGAGGGTGTCATATGTCCAAGGGTCAAATTGTAAAATAAATCATGTAATTTTTTTTCCATCCGATGTACCCATACGTCTTATAATGGCGTTCTTTAGTGTGTCATATGGTTTGTCCTCAGGCATATGGTCTAGCAAATCGACCACTTCTGCCGCCACGTCGGTGGGAAGTTTTTCCACGACGTATGCATACTTTGAGGTTTGCGCTGTAATTTTTTTAGCGCTAAAAAGTGCATTTAGCTGAGAAAACCATACTGGTATGTTAGTTGGGTTGTAGCTAGGAATGCTGGCTGATATTGTTGCTGTTGTGGGTTCAATGTCGTTGTTTTCCATCTTTTACGCGTTGTGGTAATTTTGTGTTGTTTTCTAATATGAGAGCTTTTTTGTGTTACGTGCTTTCACCAGTCGGAAGGTCACCAATTTTGTGGGGGATTTGGTATTTGCTGGTTGTATGTTGATTATTTCCCCCACAAATACAACACTCTTTTTTGCAATCGCGCAAAGTGAAGGAGTAAATTACAACGGACATTCAACAACAAACAATTTATTCTGTGACAAATAAAATGGTGTGTAGAAACCAACAAAATACATGATTCTAAAATTGCCTTTTTGAGAAATATAAACTTGGCAAGAAGTTAATTTTTGTCCAAAAACGTGTATATGTTTGCATTATCAGAGTCTGTAAATAAGCCTTTCCTACTTACATTTTGGTGCGTTACAGTTGGCGACAACGTGTCGCGTTGCTCAAAGAAAGTTTGTCGGCTTATTCTTTTTAAGGTCCTTGGAGCGAGGTCACGAACTTTTGGCATGGAAGAAATGACATGGCCGGCAAAGTATACGGTGGCATGCGGACTTAATGACCTGCTTGGTGACTGCTTGATGACTGACTTTTCTTTCTAACTGTGTGTATTATATACATTAATAGGGGATCAACTAATCTTCCTAACGTTAGGGTGTGAAAACATTTACTGACCAATCAGATTTATTATTTTACTATTTTGTTTGGGGCCTAAATATTTTTGTGTTAATTTACTTTCAAGCCTATTTTTCTAGAATGTTCCTATTCTAAGTTTTTAGCTGATTGGTTGAGAAATATAAAAATGTAATCTAAATTCTACTGCTGTTTTGATCCAATTTTTCTAGAATATTCTATTGTTTTTGTGTGCTTATTCTAATAAAAAAAATATGTATCCCATACATTCAAAATCAGTTCTCCTTCAAAGTGGATTTTTTTCCAGTAACCGTTCCAAATCTCGTTTTTCTTGGCAGAATAAAATCTGTAAATTTATTGTGCTAGTTTTCTGAGGAGGAGTCTAACTTTCTTTTCATTTTACAATCGATCTCGTAGAAATCTTGATACCGATGGTAGTACCGCTCGAAAGTTCTATCCTCATCCGGATTATACGTGAAATTCTCAATTGTTGACCAAATTGTGTTTTGCAAAAAAGTACAATCTTCAGTGCTTTTGTTTTTTTTTTTTTTAGAATCACTTTATGTAGGAGTTCTTGCATCTTCACATATTTCTTGGCATTCTCTTCCTGAAATTTTTGCTGTCTTTTCTCACTGTCTAGTTGCATTTGTAACATTTTTTCCTGTAATTCTAATTGTTGTTTTTGAAATTTTTCTTCGCTTACTTTTTGCTGTTGCATTTGGTATTTTATAAGCTCAAGCATGAAAGCTTAAAATTGTTCCATTTTGAATTTTACATAAAAACTTTATGTCCAATTTATATACATTTTTTTTTTTTTTTTGCATAGAGTGGAGGGTCACAAATTTCAGCACGAATTCTCTTACAGAACCAACAGAAAATAGTTAAATGTAAGTCACCTAATTTCTCGCTGCGTATACGGCCTTTCCTCGTAACTTTTGCGTCTGTCACGAACTAGAGACTTTTCCGTGTTCAAAATTTGCGTCGTCACAGTTCCGTCGTGACGAACTACTGTAAATTATTTGTTTGATTCCTCTGTGTAACCGAATCCTTCGTCGCCACTGTTATGTTGTGGGACGAAACTGAATTACTTTTTCTTCCCGTGTGAGTTTCCAATCCTTCGTCGCCACTGTTATGTTGTGTGTAACAGAAATAGTTGGATAAATAATCACAAACAACAGAAATAAAGTAAATGAAATATATTACCGGAAAATAGTATGTACAACAGAGTTGTTAGTAGTTTACAGGAACAATGATTTAGTAACACGAATCGTAGTAAAACGTAGTCTGTGTCTATCACACTTCCGGTTCGCTACCGGAAATACTCGACTGACTTGGTATCGAGCTGAACAGTCAACACTAACGCAATGCTCAACACAACGCTGAGGTCTTTACACTACCACTTTATGTAGTGATAGGAACAGTCCATTATAAGACAAAGGTGGAGAGCACCCTAACACTTATGTAAAGAGAGAAGAACACTAACAAAAGAAGCCGAGAATTAGGTAAAGTAGTCAGCCATGTCTCTTTCGAGACATGATCGCCCAAGCGTGTTTCACGTATGGCACTTAACTGACTGAACTTAGGTTAAAGAAACAACAATAAACTTCATTCCTTGCAAAGCTAGAAAAACAATCTTGAGAAAATTATAGAATATAAGACTTCATGAATGAAAATTATTATACTCTGACCCCAATAACTACAACTAAAAGATGAAATATTCAAAGTAACAAATATAAGAAAAAATTAAATTCACCAGTAACATTTATTAAACTTAATTGATTTATTTTTAATGCTATATTTCTTCATGATGCAAGCGATCGTAGTTCTCTACAGATAGCTTTTTTTATTAATTATCTCTGAATTGCAATTACTTCTTAGGAACGATAGCTGGGTCGTTTCCCGCTATCTTTTTAGCAGTTTTGAATTCAGCAGAGTATTCGTTCTCGTATACTGACTACCACACAGTGGCTACCATCTACCATCCTATTTAATCCATAATGTTAGCGGGGAGAATAGATGAATTAATGTCTTTACTTAGGGTATTTGCACGAAAGTGAACGCAAAAGACAAAGCCAGATTTTGAATTTGGCTCGCCGTTTCCTCTTTCCGTGCCAATAACTGTTACGCCACCAATGCATTTATCATTTTTTAAAACATCGTGTCCATCAGCACATAAGCGATCATAAGTTTTCACAGGTTTTTTTTTTCTTTATTATTTGTGAATTTTTATTGTGAGTATCAATTTTTTTGTATGAGTTTATAGCGGGTATCTCTTATTCCTTTTCTAGTTGTAGTAGGATTCTGTAGCAGGTTAACGGAATTTGGCCTTGTGGAAAGATAGTCCACTATAATTCATAAAATGATTATAAATTCAAGAAAGGCAATTTTGAGTATAAAATAACATTTATATATATATACATAGCAATTATGTTTTACAATTAAAACAATACTTGAAATAAAGTTCCAACGGAAGTTAGAGAGAGTTCATGGCAAAATAATAATGAGCTGAAAGAGATTAAGGCTTAGAAATGTGGAAGCGTCTTGTGGGTAAAGAATGTTCATTTAGAAGTTGCCACGTCAGTAGGTCAGCAAGTTGGTTTGTGTGGGAGGTCTTTGAAGAGATCGGTTAATACTTTTGAGAACAGGGAGACAGTAAAAGGTCAGAATAGTACTTATGAGACAAGGAAGGAAGAAATAGGCAAGCATAGTAGCCGCTCGACTTAGGTCAAGGGAGAAACTAATTACGCTCTTTTCCTCAAGTCCTGACTGTCTGACGAAGCGTTTGTGTCTTCGCTTTTTATATCGGCATTTTGGATCAAACGCAGCTAGTTTCGAATTTCATCCTTGTATTTAATTCTGGGCTTCTCATTGGCTGGTAAATAAAAAAATGGGAATTTGATATTTGATTAATTTTTATTTTTCAACCGAAACATCTGCGCGAATCCACTTGCGCAGGGGTGATTTTTATTCATTCGCTTTCTGGTCGGCATAGAGCCAACATCCGGTTTGCTCGCTTTTGCTCGGTCGGTGGTATCACCACAGGTTCCTTATTCTCCTTAAAGGTTTCTTGTTGCTCACATGTTCAGCTCATAATATTCTAGGCAATCCTCGGTAGAACTACATATCTCTCGCTTTTTCTCTGTTTGTGAAAGAATTGTCCAACATTCACTTCCATATCGGAGATTGAATATTTACAGAGATTTCAGTACTATTTCTTTGCTTTTAAGGGATTCTCTAATCTCTTAACCATTTCACTGCTGCAGTGTTATAGTTGCTTTACAGTGCCAGCTGGTTTTAAGGTAAAATATTTAAAAAATACCGTTTACTGGAAATAAAGCCATTGCGACGATTTCTTATAGGCGTCGATAGTTTTGTTTGAATTGGATACTCTGCAGTACAGACTAAGCTAAGTTACATTGTGGTGGGCGTCGGCCATGTTTGTGAATGGCATTTTGCCAAACACAACCGAGCCCACCGACATTGAAAGAATATAAAAAGGTTTCGTTTATAATAATAAATGTAATATTTATTTAATGAGAGAAACTGAACATATTTTGTTAATTTAAAATATATGCATTGAAAAGTCTGCATAAAGTCTTTCTTTCCTTGTGAGTAAAATGGAAGAAGGTGAATCAATGAATGCAGTGCGGAAAGTGAGAGTAACTAAATGCATGTCTGCTAGACGATAGAGTCCAGTAAACAAGTGAATTCTCTCTGAACAGTAAGCAAAAATTCACGCTATTTAGATTTTTTAGAAAGATGAAATAGGATCAAGTTCTAGATGTTTCTCTAAATCTTGATTGGTTAATAAATGAGAAAATGTATCCAGTTTGTGTTCAAAGACGTTTGCACACTGTCAAATTTGGTAAGTCAACTGCCTCATGAAATAGCTTATTTATTGGTGAATTAATAAATGTATATGCTTTTTCAATTGGCTCGTGAAAAGATGTGCGTGCGTGTAAATTCGGATTTTTTGTGCAATTAGATTTTACTAAAATCCGACAATATCACCTGCACGCAAAATAATAAGAATACACAAAAGATGTTGTATTGTACAATACTATATGTTTCTTCACTGATTTGAGATTAGTACCAAGTGCTAGTTAGTTTATATAATATATTTCACGGTGTCATAAAAACGTACATATACGTTAACAGCGAGCAGATTAAGTTTCGTAAGGACGCGTAGATATGTTCAAAGCATCGGAAGTATTAATACTTTGCTTAGTTTCTGGAAGACACCTTTTGATATTCCTATGCGCTTTTAAATGTCTGTATCACATTTTCCATCGTCTGTTACTACACAACTCAGATAGTTAACTTGATATTAACATAAAATGTTCAGTAAATCTTTTAAAAATTTATAATTTTTACATTAATGTAGTGCCAAAAATAACCCTCGAAAATTGTTCATCAATATAAATCTTAAATACAGCTTTTCCTTCTTTTTACTAAATATCTACATAAAAAGATTTTATTTTTATTTATTTATTTATTTATTTTTGTAACGTTAACACAGTACAGAAACTCACAACTAACCTCGTGGCCATCAAACAGTTGGTACTAAATTAGGGGTCATATGCTAAACAAAATATAAGAGTTGAGAAAATAGACAAACAAGAAAAAACAAGATGAAAATGTTTATTCTATCGGGAACATCTTGCGTGCATAGAAATTTCAAGGAATGTTCTTAAGAATCTTTGTAAATAATGAAGGAAAAGTTGAACTTGCTCTATTGAATCAGTGGGCGTGTGCTACCTACACTATCTTTCGACAATTGAACAGAGTTGTAACTTTTGCGTCCTGTCACGATGTCGGTCCGAAGTGAAAGAGAATCTTTTTTATTTCTTTTTCTGGTGGTTTTATCAAATGCTTTTAAATTATCAGGTTTCGGGGGTTGTTTTTTGGTTCACTAATAAATCTCATTGGAAGCAAAGATTAGAATCCTGGATTTCTATGTAATATCTACCTTTCTACAGAAAGGTAGATATTACAGCAAATGTTGGACGATTTCTTCAAGGATGAAGGAGAGGCTCGAAGTAGCAGAAATAGGATTCTACAGAAGGATGTTGAGGATACTATGGGCTGAACACGTTAGCAACGACGAGGTGTTGGAGAGGATTCAAACGAAAAAAAACTTATATAGTTAAATAGTTAAAATATTAAAAACAACGTCATATTTAAAAGAATAGTTAATATTTTGATTTCATTGATTTTTTTTAATTAATCGTGTATTTTTATTTCATTTCTTGTATTTTTACTAATTTTTAAACGTAGACAAGTTTGAAACATTTAATGAAACAATTTATGCGACAAAGGTAGATTTGTTTATTTGAACTTTGAACTGTGTGACACAAATTTTACATCTCATTTCTGCTGATTCACGTCTTAAATTAAAATGCGAAAATCTGACGATATCAGTGAATCAGCAAATACTATCAAGGCCGGATTTGCATTATCTTTAAATTCTGAAATGAAAAACATGCGAACAAGCGTTTCAGACACGAAGAAAATTAGTAAGCCTTTAAAATAGTTAAATGAAACTCTATTTCTCTCTTCATATATGTGTGTGTGTGTGTGTGTGTGTGTGTGTGTGTGTGTGTGTGTGTGTGTGTGTGTGTGTGTGAGTCTTTATCGTTTGTCTTTTTACTTCCTGTTCTTTTATTCTCTCTCATGAATATTATTTTCGTATTCTTTCACATTCAGTAATCCCTTGTGTTTTAGTGAATTTATTACCTTGTGGTAAAATTATTACGTACACACACTTTCTCTGCTTGCCTTAATAATACAAATCTAACGAAATGTGTGAAACATGAATGGTACAAGGGAGTTAATTCCGTTGACAAACTCCATTATTTTTCATTTTCTCAATGAAAAATCATTTTTCCTTCTCAATGCTTCATATTAACGGACTTGAATCAGACTAAGCTTAATCTGAATAAATCAGCTATTTTCTACAAATTCCATACAAATAAAGAAAGGTTGTTAGAGACAGGCAATAAAAATTGAGAGAGGAGACTAAATCAGATGTTAAAAGTTGGAGGAGGCGATAAATCAATTAAGTTTTAAAGATTCCTGATTCTATATCTGAACCTCTCATAATATGAATGTTTTTAGATATTATTGTAAGTATAATTATGTGTTTTGATTATAAATACGCATTTATTGCTTTTTGCTTTTCGTTTGTACTTATTTTCTGGAAGGAAATCTATACACCTTTTCCGTATAAAATAAAAGGTTTAATTTTACAAAGTAATGTTTCGAAGTATAAAAAAAGAAAAGGAAAATTAACTTTTCTAATTTTATGTTTATTGTTCTATAAGCGACTTTAATGTATAAAAAATCGGAAGCTTGTTCTTTATGCTCATTGTTCAACTAATGCAGGTGAGTATTGTGATGTAATTGAATAGTGACATATCGGAGAGTCGATTTAGAATTCCAGTCCGTTACAGGCATTTACGCGCAATTATCATTGGGAAAGGTATGACTCCATCTCTTCAGGACAAACTGGGTTAGTTGGCAACCAGTTTACCACAAAAAGAGATGGCAACCTGGCGCAAAAAATCTCCTGCTTCGTGAGTCATGAATCTAAAGTGCCATAATTGCTCAAGCGTGTGTCACGTATGGCACTTGACTGACTGTTCTACGAGTGTAACATAAGTCATATTCTTTTATACCAGACAAACACGAATTGTATTTTAACACGATGTGTCAGCAAATATTGTATTTTAATCTTTCCTGTGTATCGATAAAATAATCACAAAATTAATGCTCATCTGGGATAAAATATTGTTTTCAAATATGTTCCTCTTGAGTGGAACCGAGTTCACTAAAATGTTGATTCCATTCCATCAATGATTTTTAAACAAATGATATAGCACAGCTTGATAGTATTGTCGTAGACAATTTTCTGTTTATTTTTCAGTTCCAGAGAAAAGTTAGGAGATGAATCCCCACCAACCCTTCTTATAGCGCCATAAATATTTGGTGGCCGAAGTAGTGCATGTTTCGCCACAGATACCAATATATTTTGTGTTCAAGCCTAGATGAAAACTAGGATTCATAATTCTATCAGACAAACAGGGGCTATATGCTCATTTTAGTTGAATGGCGCAACAATAACATTATCTTCCAATCCTGTTTTTTCTTTGTATTTAGTATTCTATTGCGATAAAATAAATTTTGTAGATATATTAATAACAAAGATTTTAAAGCTTGACAGACAATTCCATTGAAAAGACTGGCGCAGTTAGTATTAAATGAGACCTTGCATAAGACAAAAAAAGTGAGTAGATAGATTAATGTATGCAAATGAAGTTCAAGAAAAATAGTTACTGATTGATAAGCTTATGGTACAAGACAAGACCAAATGAAGCGAAATAAAGATTTTGTTGTACCAATATTCTACGCTAAGAAGTCTTTCTGTCTAGATAACCAACCCTCGAAATTCTGTCTTTTACTTGGATTCGAACACCAACGTCTGGCACTTGCAGGAAATATCAATCACGAGACAGGCCTGAAATATAGACAAAGAGGCTGCTGAAAAAAATGTCTATTCTAATCATCAGATTACCTCCCTTCGATTAAAAAAATAAGATTGTTACTTCTTTTGCCACAAAAAACAAGATGGAAAAATTCATTGTTAGCTGAGAGCTACATAAAAAATAAAACACCGATAATCAGAAACTTAAAATGATTGGTTACTTATTTTACAGGCATCATTTTACTTACAATTGTTGGTATGTGACGCAAACAATAGCCAATGCACCATTATTTAATCAAATTATCCGTAAATCATCAACAGTTCCATTTCCATAACTATCTATCACTTATCATTGCCAACTAAGACTTATTTTACATTTACATAAGTAGTGAAATAATCGTTCTAAGTAACACGTTTAATCGAAATAAATGCTGCGCAATTTGTTGCGATGAGAAAAATAGTACCTTGGTTTCTCAACAACATCACAGTATCTGTCTATTCCGTACTCAAAGATCGGCTAAAAATTAATCATTTAACCCAAAAATGATTTGTAAAAACTCAGCCTAAACTTACATTTGGATGGAAATGTGGGTAGTGCAACAGTTATGGTCAAAGAACATGAAATCGACGAGTCGAATTCAAATTCCCGTTTATTCACGCTTTTAGGAAAGATGCAAATCCAACTCTTCCTTCGCGCACACACATCATCAGCTATATTTTAAATAACTGGATAAAATGAACTCTATTGCCTTGTGTAGTAACTAAATTACTAAAAGGACAGTTCTACGTTTCAAATCGTAAAGAATGTAATGGGAAACCACTCCACTCCAGCATCTTTCCCACGAAGTCATGCAATTTACGAAAGAAACAGAATCTGTGGCCTGCCATGATTACCTATATTCTGAAGAAGTGTATTGGCATTAAAAAAAAAAAAAAAAAAAAAAACAATAAAATATTTACATTTAAGTCAAAAACTGTTTTGCACTTTTCCTTCTAAAAAAGTACTAACTTCTTTACAACTTCTGAGTCAACTTCAAAAGTTTTAAAAAATGCAATGTCAATCGTTATCTTCTGTTTTCTTAATTCTTGTTTTTTTTTGTTTTTGTTTTTTTTTAATTTATAATTTCTCAATGTTTTTTTTGTTTTTGTTTTTTTTCTATACTCAAAAAAACCCCATGCGTCTTAGTGTATGGGAAAAAGATTCCCAGCGTCACCGATTGAATAGACAAAATGAGAAAGATTGTTGTGATATTTAAATAAAAAGATATTTATTTAAACGTAAGGTACACAAATTATAACTGTCGTGAAATGAAAATTCTTCTCTTTGACTGTAATGAAATGAACATTAGTAGTTTTCCAGTGAGAAAGATAGACAGTGGACTTAGGAGACAAGATCAAAGATAGTCCACGGTTGGTTTGATGAGAATAACAGGGTGACGCGTGTCACTTGACTGGTCAATCCTTCCGCCAAGCTGAATTATTGTTTGGCTTTTATGTGCTCATGTATGCTCCAGAAGCTTGTGTTTTTTTATTCATCGGCTGGAGCCGATCTTATTGGCTATTATTTATTTTTATTAAATTGCAAATTTGAAGTAGGCTTGAAATCCAGAAGGCTACGTGGAGCCTATGCGCAATGTGTTCATTATCGTTTGCTCCTTTGTGTTGATGCTGTTCAGTGTTCACTTTCGTTTACTCTACAACAAGTAACTTTCTTGCTTTACTTGGAGTGAAATAATAAAAAACAACAACAAAGTGTTGCGTTAAAAAGTAACAATAAAATGGAGTAAAAGTAAAACTAATAATAAAATGCTTATAAAATGCTGTTCTAATAATCTTGCACAGTGCATTTTCGAAGGTAATCGTTGGCAATACGTTTCTGCTATTAAGCCAATCATTGAGTGTTGTGATAAAAGCAACAAGAATAAGATGGAATAAAATTAGTAATAAAGGATTTTGAATCCTGAATACTTTTCAGCACCCCCACGACAGTTTGTACAGAATGTATGTTTAAACTGTGAACAATTCAATGTTATCTGCTTCAGATACATTGGAATAGTGGATCAACACTGTGTTGCAATTCTTTTTCTCTTTGTACTGTTGTAACTTAAATCTAATAAAGATCAAGATACAAGGTCACAGCAATGAAGACAAACTGCTTTCACCGTCTTGCATCAAAGGTGGCAAGTGAAGTGATAATTAGCAACCTATTCGCGGATGTTATTAATAATAATAAATTAATAACTACTTCAGCTCCAATACATTTAATTACAGTACACCTATCCAAACGAGAACTGAATTATTTTTATTATTTTATAAATAATTACTTTCTTTCACTATTTAAGACTTTCCGATTGTATTTTCACTGACTTTGCATATTTTTAGCCAAATATAAAACATTAGATGGTCTCGTCTTTACTGAAGACAGCATATGAATTTTTTTTTTAAATATTTATGACCTCATTATCCGCGATAGGTTATAAGATCTCCTACGGAAAGGGAAATCCGAGAAGAATAGGGAACTATTTTTATTAGGTGTTTCTAAAAATGATAACCAGGAAATAGGCATCCTATTTTAAAAAGTAATTAAAATCTTAATATGGCAGCATCTTACTCCTTAACAAATGAGCTTTTTCCAATATTTTCTTTTTACTATTTTTCAGTGTTTTCCAACGTCCCTCTTCAAATATCTGCACAAACTAGCCCCCTCTACCCACTTTGTTAACATTACTCTTGTGAATAGGACAGAGTTAGATGTATTGAAGTAGATAATCACTTAATTCTGATTATAAATTTGTCGTAATCAATTTTCTTGCACCCCTAAAAATATTGTAATAAAAGAGAGAAATTAAATTCAAACAATGCGCGACCATAAGTACTAGAAAAGCTGTAGATTTTGTTCTGATAAATGAATAAATACACGAGAATATATAACGCAAAGACGGGTAATACTTTTTTGGTACGCCGGTACGCCGGTACGCCAAATTTCAGTCCGCCATTTTGGTACGCCAAAATTTGTTAGGTATCATGTGACGTATCCAAAAAAGTTTTCTACAGGAAAAAAATGAATAAAATTTATTTTTACAAGTATGTTTGTACAATGTACATTCATCTAGCGAATAGATATGAAATTAAATACAAAAACTACTATAATTACTTTTTAAATTCCTTCTTAATATGTTCATATTCCAGTATAATAAAAATTAAATGTCGTTCTGGCGTACCGAAAAATATTTTTTCTAAAGAATAAAAACGAATAAAAATTATTTTTATGAGAATCTTTATTCATTTATCTAGCGAATAAACATAAAATTACACATGAAAAACTACTTTAATTATTTTTAAATTCCATCTTAATATGTCTATATATCCAGCATAATAAAAATGGAGAAATGTTTGTTTGTGTGTTGTGTCGTTCTGGCGTACCGAAAAAATATTTTTTCTAAAGAATAAAAACGAATAAAAATTATTTTTATGAGAATCTTTATTCATTTATCTAGCGAATAAACATAAAATTACATATGAAAAACTACTTTAATTATTTTTAAATTCCATCTTAATATGTTCATATTCCATCGGATCTATAAGTGTATATAAACATGAAAAATCAACCAAAATCAAAGTCGATAAATTAATTTTTTGTCTATTCTCCGATGCAGCGGTCATCGTAACAAACGCAGATACGAAATACATTTTCACGACTAGCTGGCGACCATACACGGCCAAAACGTCCTTTGATACATTAAACATGCCTTCATTCAACACGTGGTCAAGCAGCGGCAGCTACATTTAATTTTACATACTACATGCATACAGGGGTATTGAGCTCTCTTTCTCTGGTATACCTGTTAACAAACTCTCTTAGGAGCTGCTTATTTTATTCGTGTACATATATATTTACTTCCACCCGAATTCGTTCTCTATCTTTCCAGGACTTTTACACTTGAACTCTTGAAACTTACCTTCTCTATTACTATGTGTTATAAAGATGTATCTTGTATTTATCAACACTTTCTGCATGACTCGGATTTTTAATCATTACACAAGTCACTTATGCCTTATATATGAAGGTAATGGACATTTTTGTAAGACAAAATAACTCATCCATAACTGATAACCTCCTCCTATCCTCCATAATTTCGATAACAGTTGTAAATAACTTTAACAAATTATACAAAACATTCGTCTTTGAAAAAATGAAAAGTGTGCAAAGGAAAATGGTTATCTTTTTGGACAAGAAATTACAGGCTGTCTCTGAATAAAGTGATTACGCTGCGAGTCTATGTATATGTGAATTGGTTACAAAGTTAACAGTTGACTCTATTTGACTGGATGCCCTGTGTGTCGGGGAGAAAGTGCATATATGTCTGCGTATGTGTATACGCGTGTCCAGGGAATGACCCGGAGTCAGACTCAACTCTGACTATACTGGTAGATTTCTTCTTTATGTGTCGTCTCCCACCCTCTAGGATGTAGACAGTCATGGCTCTCCACAGTTTCCTATCATTTGTAAGTCTTAATAAAATTTCTATTTTTGTTATTTCCGCTAAACCCCTTCCGCCATGCATTTATTCAAGCTCACTAAGTATGTTATGTGTGGTATTTCGCTATCTCTCTTACCTTCAATCTTTCCTGTGTGTATCAGATTTCCCAGACCGCTTTTCCTCGTTATGTGCCTTAGACATTTCAACTGTCTCTTCCTGACGTTAAGTATAAGTTTTCTTTTTTGCTTCCATTTTCTCTAAAACTTCGTCGTTGCTCACATATTTACTCCATGGCATCCTTAACATTCTTCCTTAGAACCACATTTCTGTTGCTTCAAGTCTCTTCTTAATCTTTGAGAAGATAGTCCAGCATTCACTGTCATATAGGAGGACATATGTAACATAACAGTTCAGTACTCTTTTCTTTGTTTCTAACGAAGTTTTTCTGTCTCTTAATACTCTGCTTAGATTTTGGAATACATTTTTAATTATCCCAAAGCGCCTTCAGATTTCAGTGTCGTACATTCCATCTTCTGTTAAAACCTTTCCCAAATATTTAAATTTTTGTACTTGTTTGATTTTGGTATCTCCGATATGCATTTTTCATTTGAAGCTCATCTTTTGCTAAAAACCATGCATTCTGTTTTCTTGCTGTTGATATTTAGTCTTTCTTCTCGCTTTCTTTCACTACCTTCTGTAGGAGCTTTGTAGTTTTCTTTCCGTGTCTGCTATCAACACTGGGACATCTACATATATTATGTTGTTAATAATAATAAATCCTGCTAGGACTTTCTCTCAGAATCGCCTCGTTGTATAGTTTGAATAAGTTCGGTGAGAAGACATATCCTTGAGTTACACCACTTTCTACTTTTTGCAAATGTTCTGAACTCATTTTCTATCCGTATACAGGCGGTTTGCTACTAGTATATCTTTGTAGCGTACTTTATCGAACAACTTTGCGTAATATATAAAACACAGGTATACGTCCTTCTGCACTTGTATTGCTCTTTAACATTCTGAGCATAAATATTGTGTTCCTTGTTACAGTGTCTTTGTACTGAGTCCTATATCCTGTTCCTTTTCAGAATTCGGATCATAAGTTTTGTTATTAGGCTGATTGTCCGATGGAATTCACATTTGCATGCACCTGACTTCTTAGATATTGCTATGAAAATAGATCTACTTAGGTCTTCCGGTATGTCACTACCGTTTTATTTATTATTTCTGTAATCTTGTCTATGTCGAAATCATCTAAGGCAGCCGTCGATATATCTGTTTATTGCCAGTTTTTCTCTTTCGTCATAGTAGAGTTCTCCGATTTTTTTGTTCTGTCTTTGAAGTATTTTTTCTTTCTCTAATATCAGGGTCCTATTCTTGGATTTTATGTATCCTGTTGACAAGGAATACCTGCTTTATTTCTGATGCACAGTCTTTTTATTTCTGCACAATTTTCGTTGGGTCACTTCTCAACTGCCTGCATACATTTGTTCTTTATTTCTTTGTACTGAGTCCTATATATTGTTCCGTGCCTTGACGTTGTTTTTTGCCGCCTTTCCATCGTGTTGAGAATTTTTATCTGTCATCCATGTTTTTTTTCTTGGTCTATTTTCCTTTTGTATGATCTGATTGCTGATGATACTAAAGTTTCTATTTATGTGTTCCACTTCGAGGTTTCATTTTTATTTTCATTTTGTTTCTCATATCTGCTTTTCACACTGTTCATATAGTTCTCCTTCAGATTCGAGTCGTTCAAGAGTCTGTTGTATTGCAATTTGAGTGCTGCCTTAAGCCTCTTCAATTTCCGTAGTTTCACTCTAAGTTTACATATCACTGGAAATTGATCGCTTCCAAAGTCGGCACTTGGATATGTTTTGCAGTGTAGATCTACATTTCTGAATATCTTCTTGATCGTTATGCAGTTGATATATTTGTGTTTTCTTTTGCTTTGTTTTGTTTTTTTGTTTTTTGTTTCACTTCTGATCTTCTCCATGCCCATATAAGTCTTGACTGTCCTTGAAACCTGGCCACTACCAGGTCATTCTCTGTACACCACTGAGCCCCTACTATCAGTGTTCCTTAAATGAAGGTTAGTTGAATAAGATTATCTATTTTTTATACTCATTCTGATTGATCCATAAATCTAAGAAAAGTGTTTAAATTAGAGCAACTTATCCGGGTTTTTTTCGGTTGAATCCTCTGAAATTAGAATTAGTCCGTCTTCAGAAGAAGCTTTGCTAATTGGCTCTAAAATAATTTAGTGATATTGTAGTATGTGATCTACCAAACTGTTTCTAATACTGTGTGTACTCTATCTTTGAAGAAATCAAAATTTAGTATCAAATAAAATTTTATTACACATTTATGCCTATTTATTAAGAATATTTATTAAACCCACAGTACGATGCAGCACAATTTCTTTATCAACTTTGCAGCACATATTGAACCAATCTCTGTGCGAATTGTTTTTCCTGCTTTTAATGTCATAGGAACGCTCAATAGAATCTCTATAATGGAGTAAAACATTTCCTCTCGAATTTCACACGATTGTAACTTGTAATTCATGTTCCCATTCATATTTGTGTCATGGAGAAAAGGCTTATTGTTTAAACAGACGGTGATGTTTTGAATCCTTTTCGTGGGAACCTAAAATCCGGTCGAAAGTCACCTTTTCGGTTACTTTCCCATATTAGAACTGCATTTAAATATCGTAGTTCCGTTTCTTGTGCAGTACTGAAAAATTGGCACTTTTCAGAAAGTTATATGCATGTTCTTCAATAGAAATGACAGTTCGGCAAAAATTATTTGGTGAGTATCTTATCATTTATGGGCGCGTATATGTCTTTTTCATTTGTCTAGTTTGAATGATTTGCTCGGAACCAATGACTCACGGAAAGACTCATCACTCAAATATCTAGGTAAACCACATACAACAATATGGTCGACCTCGAACAATGAGGAAGGTCGCATACAACAATATGACTAACCGCAAATACCGAGAGAGACCGCACTGTACAAGTGTATCAATAATTGTTAATTAGATTTGTTTCATATTACTCCGATAAACGGAAGGGCAAATTTAACAGTTTACAACACATTTATAACAGGAGATGAACGCGAATCTAAGTAGTTAGAGCATGAACGCCCGACCATAGTCGATTTGTCAAATAGGTGACTTCATAATATCGGCCTGGCAAAGCGATCCCAGCGTGCGACACCGTTGGGAAGGGAATGAAAATCATGCCGCTGGTTGCTTCAACTTTTCTGGATAAAAAAGGGTTGATAAAGCTGTTCGAGAGCCGCTGCTGGTTGCGCTAGCACGAATTCACAAGTCATCATGACCGAGAGTTTGATCATACTCAACTTGTTGAATTACTGATCAAGCCAAATGCCCTCTCCTACAAACTGTAACTAAGATCCGCTCGGCACAATTGCAGTGTAAAACACAGGTTGACTTTGTGCATGTTCAAAGATAAATGTGTCTTCAAGTTGGCTAATTATAACATCTTAACAAAAATCAATGGATCATTAATACGAGCACTCAGAAATCATAAACCTACTCTGATTAGATCTCATGCCTGTGAGGGATATGTCGTTAGTGAACGAGCCGTTCAAAACGAGTTTGTCATTTAAAAACCCATGTAAAAATTGTTGAAGGTTTAAAAGTGCAGTTTCGTTTATAATTTACCGATTCTTTTCTCATATAAACTGAATGAAAGATTGGTAAATTATGTTTTACAGTTTTATATCCGGTTAATCACGAATTAAAATCCCAAATGTTTAAAAAAGAAAAAAGATGAAACTTAAAAGAGATACTGCTTTGACAACGTCATCTAGTGAAGTGATTCTCAACGTGAATCATTAGGTTCACAAGCGGCCTGAAAATTTTTTAAATGGTCCTGAAGTTGACCTTTTTGAACTGAAAGAGAAAAAAGTACTGATGGGGAGAATTCAAAGGGAAGGGTTGATTGAAAATAAAATCCTCCCATCCTTTGCTCTTTGAAAAGGTTATTCCATTCTTACTTAGTTTTCCCTCCATCTGGTTGACTGTGGCGGAATTTTTTGTAGCAAATGATGTTCTCACAAAGAAACGAATTTATTTCAGATTGCAAAGGGGAGAGATTAACGTCTGATCCTGAACCAACGCTTGAAACTTCAATCTGAAGAGTGTAGCCATTAAGACTTATATTTTCTACTATATTTTTCTTTTGTAAATAAAATGTATTTCCAGTTACACAGAATTTCTCTTTGTGCTTCTGTAGACCCCCAATTTTTTTTTTTAACTAAAAATAGGGCACAAGAAAGAAAAGCTTCAGAAACATTTAGTGGTCAAATTCTACTTTCCCATAGCTGTAATTGGGGATTTGGCAGAGAAGTGATCAAAAAGTTAAGGGAATTAAGCAAAAAAATCAAAAAAATAGTAACTGAAAGAAAATACCAGTAATAATGTTTTACGTTACATTAAGTATGGTCACGTTGAAACACTAGCTCTCGTCATCGAAGTCAAGAAACTTCAAGACCGGTCAATAGATTGGTGACTGTTTGAGAATACCAGGTGCTGTAAACTTGGATGTGCTGTGGTGTAATGAATTACAGCTCAGAATGAGAAATCGGAAAGAGCTGAGTTCATTACAATCACATAAAGGTATGAATCTATCTCTTCTCTCCCGGCGATGAGCGAAATAGCAGGACTGTTTGGATTCTGGAACTTTGTTTTGCAACTACTGTAATAATCTACTACAGAAATTTTTCTACCAAGTCAATCATGAATTGAACATAGACGGGATCGTTGAAACATGCATCATGCATGACGCATAAGTAAGGAAATAGTGGCGGTTGGAATTTTTATGAAATGTTTTTATTCTAACAATATTTTGTAGCGGCTCGGAAATAATTAATTTTATTAATTAATTAATAACCATAACCGGAAAATCTTCTAATTGCTATGATAGATCATAAGAGAAAATACTAAGAGAAATTTTCCTTATTCTCCGAATATGAGCAAAGGAAAACGGGGGTGATTAATTTTATTAACTGTAGCTGGAAAATCTTCATTTTTAAAAAGAAAGCAGGGACGAAAAATAACATCTGGTATTTCTCTATTATTGTAAACTCGGAAAGAAGAGAAATGGATTTGTTTTCGATTTCGGCCCACCCATAAAGACAAGTGTCATTCTTGAACATAAAAGAAAGATAGATTCAATTGTTATTTTTTGGCCGACATAAGAATAGAAAAAGAAGACGAGAGAAAGAAGAAAAAGAAAGAAAAGACTAAATTAGTTTCAAGCCACGAAACAATAGATGTCAGTTTCAGTCACCCAAAGAAAGCTAGCGACGGTCATTCTAAACATAGAGGAAAGATAAATTTATTTGTTATTTTTTCGGGGTAAAGGAAAGGGAAATTTCATTTTTTTGTCGGATTGTCTCGCTAGCATGAATTGTGAAAATAATTAAGATAACACTGGTCCCGAATTGTGAGAAGAATTAAGCTAACAAATGTTCAGACAAGTCTGAAATTACTAATTGAAAGAGAATAACCCAGCACTTCGGCAATTTCCGTAACATTCCGGGAAACATGCAACAAGTTTACTAGACTTATATAACGAACTTAGACATCTGTTCGAAGCATCGAGCTGCGGCCAGCCAGATTCCTTGTTATTACTCAGGAGAATAATTCGATTTACCTAAGAAACGTCCGTTCCGCTACCAGTTAATAGAAGAAGGGATGGGGAATTATCCCAGAAGAGCATATTGTGTATATTCCACTTATTTTTCTGGGTAGTGGCATATTTGGTGCCGTTTAGACCAGGATTAGACCCGAGCGTGACCGCAGGGAAAAGTCGACGAGAACAAGTACAACATAATTGGTGACAGTGACCAAGGAAAAGAGCGAGAACCAAAAGGACTTTAGTCACTTGTGACTATCTGGTTCATAACGCTCATAAAAAGAGACAGCCACACCAACCAAAGACAGGAAGGACCAACCCAGAGCCCGGGATAGGTAAGACCCTTTTTGGTTTCTCCCTGAAATTGTTGTTGCTTGCCATTTTCTAAAAACCGATTTCCTTCTTGTTGATTGATTCTTTCAAACGTATTTAAATGTCTGACCAAGAGAAAATAGTGGGTTCAGAGGTAGACGAATTAGAAGAAAGAACGTCTACAAAGCTGAGAGGTCTATTGGGGGGTACCAAGAGTGCTGGGCTTTGGAGGGAGATGCAAAAGAGCTAAGAAGTTGGTTGGCGGCGATCGAGAAGAACCAGTTGATCTATGGCCTAACTGAAAGAGAGACGGTGTACGTGGCGTTTCATGCCGCCACAGGAGGACCGCCAGAATTCATAGGGAAACAGCTAGATAGGGACCCACAATTGGCGTGGAGTAAGCTGAAAGAGCAGCTGATTGGTGATTATGCCAATGAGGGGACGGCCATAGAGGCAATGAGAAATCTAATGAACTTAACTCAGGGAAAGGATGAGGGACCAGAAGACCTTGGGAAAAGGGCGGAGAATCTAGCCTCCCTCGCTTTCCCTGCCGAGATCAGGGAGAATGCGACCATGCAGGTCCAGCTAGCTGATTTATACGTCGGAACGCTGCGAGACGAGCGCATTAGACATGACGTACTAAAAGAAGCGCACCGAGTGAGCGTCGGTTAATTCAGGTTACCGTCGGGGGATATATTTAAACTTGTGTAAATATATATACTTACAAATATATATATATATATATATATATATATATATATATATATATATATATATATATACGTCTAGCTATTTAGATCACTATAACTGATAAAGAAAAAAATCGTCGTTACATTTTTATCACAAACTTCAAAATGAGGAAAATTGTTCACCTCCAAGCTGGACAGTGTGGCAACCAAATTGGTGCTATATTTCTTTTTTATATTACTTGTGTGCACACTTCCCAGCTTTGTTTAGTTCGGTAGAGAGACGGCTAGTGAAAAACTCACGTGACTACCTTGTGATTACTCAACACAACATGGGACAAAGGAGAAAACCGTGACAGAGTCAATCTACGACCAGCTGGCTGGATCGAAACCAACAGCAAGGGCTGGGGAGGTGCCATATTATTACTGTAATCATATTGGATATTTTCATTATTATGATTTTTAGCTTCATACTCAATTGCTAGCTTGCTTTTTATATCCAGTAATATCTATTGTTAAAGCTAGAGCGGTGTTGTAATTTACTTTTAGACTGCTCAAAATATTGCATGCTTACATACACTAAACTTTTTTTTTTCATAGGCATGCTCTGCTGAGTTACAGCAAGGGTACCTAAGATGCTTGTATGTCTTTGATGCTTTTACATGGGCTAAGAGTTCTCAGAAAATATTCAGGGATTAATAAATCAATTAAAAGATAGAACTGAAATACATAAAATAAGAACAATATATTTTCCTAAATATCTATCACTCAAACAGGTACACAAACGACAGGTAAGATGATCCTAATGTCAGGCATGATTTTTGGCTCAGGCATCATGATCCTTTACCTAATGTATCCCCAAGCAGGACTCTACCATATCACTAGATTTTGTCCGTTTTCTCTCACACTATGGCAATGCCAGAAATTCATGTTTTCACAAATTTTTAGTCAAGGTTCATGAACCCAGAAATGAAATATTAATTCAAACGTGTGTGACACCATCTCACGCGGTGATGCTTTCCCCTTCTCCCGCGGGGATACTTTCCTTTGGTTGGTTTAAAACAACGGAGAGAGAAATTGATATTGGTGATATTATTAGTGTTTTATTGCGTCACGCGATGTGAGCTTAGGAAAAAAAAATTCTAAAAGCACGGAAACATAAAGTTATTTTGGATAAATATAAATTTCTCGTCTTTCATGATTTACGCCTCTTTTCATGTTCAATATGGATTTCTCTTAGATTTGAAATGTATTCCGCTAATCTGAAAACGCGTAGACAAAACAAGTGTCAGAGTAATTTGATAAGGTCACCCAGATGTCAGGGCCGCTGGTGAGTACATCGGTTCCGTACGAATCTAAAACAGAATCAAGCTCCGATGTGAGTTGGCAAAATCTCATTCGTTGAGCTAAAGACATCCGCAAATCGAGTGGGCGAAGACCGATTTTCATTGACCGAAGACCGTGGGCCGGCCGGATCCCCAGAGAGGATCGAAATTGGTTATAAAAATAGATGCTCGACACGAAAAGTTCAGTTGGAGAGCTAATTGTTCAGATTTTGGACAGAGTGCCACCGCCGTCAGTACCCACACACACTCCACCAGCGGCCGCTCCGATTCGGCACATTCCGTCAGATTCCGCCAAGAACCCGAAAGAACTTTACTGTTTTAGAAGTACATTTCAACGCTAACGAAATTTAGAGTAAACATTTCAATTAACGATTAGAAGCTTTGATGGTTTTGGCGAACTTTCTCTCTCCGTTACAACCAGCATTTTAAACAACCGTATATCATTTCCGACGATTGTATATCATTTTCGACAACTGTATTCTTGGGCAAAAACAGACATTGTTTTTTGTTTTTTTTTCTTTATGTAAAGACATTCTACGTAGCTCTCCAGGCGTGTTCGACTTCGTTCATTTATTTTATTAATTTCTTTTTTCTTTTTTTTTTTTGGTGCCGTGTTTATTTTTTTCAACTTATACGTGTACACCAGTGTCCTGACTGGCTAAAAGGGACGACGATTGAAATTGCACGACGAGACTTCTGGGATCTAATCACAACGTGGGACAGTGGCCCGTTGTTGCAAAAGACGTCCTGTAGTCCAGCTTTTGTGGCGACATCATCGGACGGGATCGCCGCGACCGGGTGGCAGTGTCACAACTGGGATCGTCACGACCGTCGGCGAGGACGAGCGTCACATTAGACAGACGTCCAGCCAGGCTGAGATGTCACATGTGGTGCCGTTTCAACCAGGATCTGGCTTGAGGGCAGCAGTCCGGCGTGTGGTAATGTCACAGGTGTAGAACATAAATTAACTAATATTTTGTAAAACTTTATAAAATAGAACATAAAGGCCAGTGAGAGCAATTGGTGGAAAAGGTAGGTTTTGTAATAACTGCTACTTTTAACTTAATTACAATTAACTGATCAGATGATGATGTCATAACAACAAACAATACACAAGCTGAAGTGAAAAACATTCTGCATTATTCAATCTCCAACAAGTGTCATACTTCATTTTAATTTTTAAACTGGTAGTTCATCCTGACACAAAAGAATCCTGTGACCCTTGGTATTTTTCAGACATGCTTTTATTTTCATTTACAATATAAGTCCATGATTTATGCTAATGTTGACACAGGCAACTATTTTATCTAATATGGATCTACAGTCCTTCCTGAGGTAATAAATGAAGGGAGAAGTGAAGTATATATCATTTATTTGTGACCTCATTGTGTTACATCCTTTCTTTGAGGAGACACATTACAAATCTGGTTAGCAACTTAAAACACTATGTAGTTAATTTATTTCTCTATTGACTATCAGTAGTTATTCTTAGTTATAGAAACTCTCCTAGAAGCCAGTAATCTTATACATGTACCACTATAAATATAGTGGCAGGTGAGGTGGAGACAGTAGAATTAATAGTTTAGAAATTCTATTATTCAATAACAGTAACATCATCCTACAGAAAGTTAGCAAGAGACATGGTATATAATAATCAATAGTAATAACAAAATAATTGTATTTGGACTATTTCGGGATGGAGTTCTGAAAATACTTGCTCAGACCAAAAAGAGACTCAAAATAAAACAAAAATATGGTTTTCGATCACGTTGAAAAGTATGCACTTTTTGTCATCCCCTCAGGAGTTAGGAGAAAAACTACTCGTTGAAATTAGTTTAATATTAATTCCTAATAATTAGAGAAAAATATTACATTTATTACAGATAAATAATTGATGTGGATAGGAGTAAAATACATTTTTGTTATGAAACCAGATACTTAAAACAATTGGCTTCATATGCCAGTTGACCATGGCCCACATTACCTTTTTTTTTTCATGACTTTCTTATTTTAATGTATAAATGATATTAATAGATACAATGCAGCTTGTTTAAAGAGCAAACCAGTTTTCTTCTTCTTCTTAAGAGATCAAGTTTGTTGAAGTTGAGACAAGAGATGTCTGAACCTACCTTTACAGATATCCAAAGGCTCTTCAACTTGTGCAAAAAGCTGTTGTGAAACATTATGACACAATTTTTATAGCAGTTGACCAAAAATGCAACAAAAAGTAAAGCACTGCAAAATGAGGTTAAGTGGCAGGGAATAAGTCACAAATTCTATTTCTTTGTGCTATTACTGCAAATCTTGAAAGAAAAAGAAAAAAAAAAAAGGAAAAAAAAAAAATACAATTTAAGCCATGGTTTTAAATTAAAGATATTGCCTAACTTAGGGTTTTTTGTGTGTGTGGATACTTGTATTTGAATAAATAAGAGTATCCATAAACAATAAGGTTTAATAAAATTTATCAGATTTAAAAAAAAACAAAAAACAAAACACACACATACACATACACATCTCACATTTATATATATATATATATATATATATATAATTGTCATCCGCAGACAGATCTGTTTCACAACTCAACAGTATGGTTAGACTCTGATTGCTTTTTAATCCAGGATTGAAACCCAACTGAATTGGCATCAGTCGGCGATTCTACCTTTGGGCTATGGGTGTTCAGTGGAAGAAAACAGACCTTTTTAGCACGTATATTATCATTATGCGCGAAGTACCAGTGATGTAAATTCTTTTTAAATCTTCGAATTGAAGCAGTTTTCTGGTTTCCAGCAAAAATTTAAACAAATCAAACTGTCTTCCGACTGCTTTCATAAAGCATGATCAGTTTTATTTTGTGCTGATGCATTGAGTCTTCTTTCAGTGGGCATAAGTTTTGTTTTTTTTTTCAGTATTGTGCTTTCATGCAGTTTGTCATGTCACAGTCTTTGATCTATTAGCTATTCTTATGCCTAATTTTAAATTGAATGAAATTTTTTTGAGGCCCCATTGCTTGTTTTGGAGTAGTTAAAAATTCTAGTATGTGTAGTTGTGGAGAGAAATGAAATATTAAAAAAATATCTTCCTGAATTTATATTGGTTTTTATACAAGTTTGATTCAAAAATTGCTGTCCAAATGTCCAATGTAGTACCCACCCACCACTCATTTCAGATTAAGTTAACACCTTTCTTTTTAACATAAAAACAAAAAAAACACAAGCACAGATTGAAGATAAATTTGAAAAATATATCAAGACTTCTGTGTGTATGTATGTATATATATATATATATATATATATATATATATATATATATATATATCAGTCAGTTCAGTGCCATACGTGAGACACGACAGACTGGGTAGAAGATTTTCCTGCAGTAGACTGGTTACCAACCAAGGCTATAGTATCTAAAGCAAGAGGGAAAAGTAACCAATTAATACCTTTTCCAAGAGCTTTTGCATGCAAGTGAATGCAATGAATTCAAACTCAGATTTTCCATTCCGAACCAATATTCACAGCAGCACCACAACACACACACCTCAGTAAAAATAAGAAAAACATCAAAAATTTAAATAAATAATTTTTTTAAAAAATTGAATTCTGGTAGTTTGTTACATTCACTTCTGCAAAATTACATTTGAATCCCTTTCTTTCCACCACCACACAATGGGTTAGATAGTAGGGTAGACTAGAATTGTCTAGCTTTGATTGGCAATCTAGATGGTGGCATGATTTTTTGAGTAAAAAAAAATAAACCTCAAACAAGTTAAATTTGTAAGTCATGTGACTTGGAGAATTTGTTATAGGCAGGGATCACAATTTTTTTAAAAATAATATCAGCACAAAAGCAAGAAACCATATATTTAAAAAAAAAAAAAAAAAAAAATGCTTACTGAAAATTTCTATGCGCAAGATTTTTTTTTAAACTTTTAATAAATCAAAATTATTTCAACAAGCTACAAAAAAGTTGAATAAAGATGTCTTTTGCCGAAATCTTCCTGTTCAACTCTGGGTTTCCTCTGCCTGGTTGGGGAGTTTAGCTTTCAGTCATTCGTTCAAAATAAATTAGCTCACATCCAAGAAGATTCTTCTACCTCTCCCACCATTGTTTTTTTTTTCCTCAAATCAAAAAAATTGATTTCGAAAGGTTTAGCTCATATGTAGTGCAAAATCCACTAACATGAACATGAACATGACAATGCAATATATGTAGAAGAAATTAATGGATTTTTTTTAAAAATCCAACATTATTTCTTATTACTATAAACTAGGTGCCACCACTGACACACTATAAAAAAAATAAAAATAAAAAAAATCAACATACATTGAGGAAAAAAATTCCCCAACTTAATAAAAACAAAGTTTTATCAAATCTGTTTTTAATAACAGGAGAGACTAAAAGATTTTTTTTCATCCTATATTTTTTTTTTTTTAAACAATCAAAATTTTGGTGAAAAATCTTTTTCTTGCATCAGCACAGTGATCTTTGGAAAGATTTCTTGTTTCAAGAAGAACCTTGGTAATTTTTTTTTTTTTTTAAAAACACACATCTGTTCCCCACCCCACTTATTTTATTTTATGAAATATTGAAAAATTAACAAATTCAATTTTATGGAGCTTAATGTTTATATTAGTAAAAAGCACAACTCCTTGGAGAATTTACATACTTACTTTTTGTCAAATTTTGTAAAACAGAACCCCCAGTTACTGAAAATATGCTCGGAATCTCAAAATAAAAAATGTCATAAAACTAGAAAAGATTTTAATTACTTTTATGAATAAGATATTCCAGACACTTTGTTTAAATAAAATTTTTAAATAATGAAATTTTACAAGAATTGTTTTCATTTTTTTAAATTTTAATTACAATTTATAGTTTTAAAACTTAAAATTTTGTCTTTGTTAGAGATTAGATCACAGTTATTTAGTAAAAGCTATATTTACTAAAATTGGAAAAATCTTAGTACAATTCATTAATGACCAATATTTTAAGAATTTTGAAATGTTTTTGTGTGTATAAACTTGCTAATTTTTGCAAATGCGGATGTCCATAAACAGCAGAAAATAAAAGCAATAACTTTAATAAATCTGAAGCCAAAGTATCTACAATTCAATATAAACATTAGATTAAAGGGAGAATATTTTCCTATTTTTTTTAAAGTTTAAATAAGATTATTGTGAAGTTAAAAATTTTATTATATATATATATATATATATATATATATAAAGGTGCTCATATTCCATTCAAGTAAATTTTAGATATGGCCACCACAGAAAAATTGTCATTCAAGCAATCAATACCTAAAATAAACAGCTACATATTTTGTTATATTTTAAACAAAGTAATATTTATTTCAAATCAGATTAATTAAAATTTAAATCATTCCTCAAATAAAGTACTTTATTCTTGAATGATTTTTTAATGAAGAGAACTATATTGTGCTGACAGATGGCTAAAAAAAATTTAAAAGTACTAAAATCAGCAAATTTCAAAAGAAAAACTATTTTCATGCAATTCAAATTAGTTCCAAAATACAGAAAAGTATTTTGTTTATTGGAAATTTAATTTATTGACTTGAAATTAAAACTAAGATGAAAGGTTTAAGACGCATTAAGTTTAAGAAAAAGATTTTTTTCATTTTTTATTTTAATTCATTTTAAACCTGGTGTATTGCAAATCTTTGGAGGCAACTATTATAAATATTACATTTAGTGATTAAATATGTTTAATAGTCAGTCAGTTAAGTGAAACACGCTTGAGCGATCATATCTCTTTTAAGACACGACTGACTGGGCAGATTATCCCGCAGTAGGTTGCCATTGCTTTCTGCGGTAGACCTGTTTGCCAGCCAAGGCTATAGAACCCAATCTGTCCTGTTATTTAACCCATAACTGGAAGGAAGAAACAGATTAATACCTTTCCCAAGAGTATTTGTGCATAAGTGAATGCAATGAATTCAACAGAAATTCGAACTCGGCTCTCCGATTTCTCATTCCGAGCCGATATCCACTGGACCACCACGCACATAAAGAGAGATATCTACTTAAACATATCCCCACTAAATATAAGATGTATATTAGTAATATATTATATAATCAAATATCCCTACTTTCAGTCTATAGAATATATAATAAAATGAAAAAACATTTTAGATGGAAAAAGTAAGACATTTGCAATTTAGTTTTCTCCAAGTGAAGAACTTATGGCTGCCTTTCTAACAAATTTTATTTAAATCTACAATTCCTGTTTGTGACATTTCAATCAGTTTATTTCTCTGGAGAAACCAAAGTAGAATAAGTGAGTCAGACAATGCTGAGGTTTTCAAAATGAGGAGACATAGTTCACAATAAGAAATATAAGTTTAAAAAATATAAATAAAAAATAAAATAAAATGAAAGTTTTAAACGTCAAAGATGTGGAAGTTAATTGTAGTAGAGAAGTCAGCTTAAATTATTTGAACATAAAATAACACATCACAATTTGCTTTAGGTCTTTCCGCAGACTTGGTAGGTAGTATAACCATAGCAGAAATCGAATGATGATGTAAATGACAATTATTATCATTGGTTAATTTAAGCAATGGACTAGATTTGTTTCAGATTTTAAAAAATTATACTTAAATATGATGTATTTAAAAAAGGTAGAGCTATTGCAAATCTACTCCAAGCATCTATTAATGCTAAGTGTTTCTGTTAAGTAATTCATTTTGGTTATGTACATAAAAAGGAAAAGCGATCCAAAATAATTTTTCCACGGATAAGGACTCTGGTTGAGACACTTCAGAGGAGCAAAATGATATTAGAAGAGACATTACAAACAACTACAGAAAACAAAACATATAAAAGAAAAAGAGAATTATCTGTGACTTGAAACAGAAAAAGGAGCCTTACTGATTGATATTTAATCAGTTCAATTTAGTAAAGACACAAAGCCCTAAGTATGGGGCACCAAGTGAGGACTGAACTCACATGAGGACTATGAGGCCAGTTTGATTATTTCTGGTCAACTAAACAAAAAGATGTTTCTACAATTTTTATAAATAAACGTTTCTAATAACAATAAGAGACTTTTCATAAAAAAAAAAAAAAAAAAAAAAAGAAGACTAAATATCATTTGTAAAAGAAATTGCTCAAATAGGACAGGTTCCAGGTTATTGATCAACTTTGAAGTTTTGGTAGTAAAAGCAACAATAATTATGTGTATATATGTATGTAAAAAATTCAGAAATACATAAAAAATACATATATAAAAAGACAAAAAAGTTTTTATTATATATATATATATATATATATATATATATAAAATCCTATGAGAGTCATTTTTTCTTTTTTGCAAATAAGATACTTATAAAACCATTACTAAATTACAGAAAATAAAATTCCTTAAGTATCCATATAGTTGCCAATATTTAAGCTAGAAAAGTTTTATTTTGTTTTTTTTATAAATAAATGCCACATTTCTTTAGAACATATGATAAGAATTCTTTATAGAATCCTTTCTTAAATATCTATGAATTAACACTTAAGAAAAATCTCTTGCTAGGGGAAAAAGAGATGGATCCATGCCTTTCCCCCAAGTGCATTTCTGGAAAAATCTCAATGGGAACACAGATTTCACTTTCCACATTAATAACCATTATGCTATCTGCACATTCTCGATAATAGTATGTACTTAAATGGTATTAATAAAATTGTGGAATCATAGATGGTTTATGATATGTCCATGAAATAAGTCTCTGTTTATAAAAAAAAAAAAAAAAAAAAAAATTACTTCTGATGCACCAATATTACACTAATATTAATATATACAAGAACTCAGTAAAATATTTAACTTGATTAATAATATATTAATCAACTTTACAAAAAAGGTATTTTTAATATTATGACTTATCAGAATTAATGCTTTAAAATATCACCAAAGCTTGTATAATAGCTAAGATTCAAGAATATTATTAATGGATATCAATCCAATTCAGCATATTTATTTCATATGTCAAAGCAGATACAGAGATTCTGGTAATTTTAATTATTTCAAACAGGACCCCAAAGTTGTTGAAGCTGTTCACGGAATTTCAAAAGTAGAAAGAAAAGAAATAGCTGACCAAAACTAGTTTAAGCATTTTAAGAGTAGTTATTTGTCACATTATATAAATCCTATAAGTAAACAAAATGAAAAGGGAGAACACCATCATCTAGAATCTTTCAGAAGTCAAGGCCCATAAAAACACCAATGTGTGAGTTGTTTGTAAAAAGAACAGATTTTTCATGCTTTAACATGTGCATGACCATGACATTAAAACAAAAACAAATTCCATTTTGGATAATTTTCACGTTCTAATGAACACTAAGAAATTTAACAACCATTATACTTGAAGCAAGAAGAAAATTTTACAGTAATTTTTAGCAACACAATTTTTGATTTTATTTTTTGTTACCACAACTCACACCCATAAAGATGATCTTGGAAGGAAATTGAAAGTACTTGGGAACAAGAAGAAATGAATAATAAAATCATCTGTCAAAGTTACGGCTCATTTCTTACATCGTTCAATTATAATGCATGAAAGATTATTGATGAGTATGAACGGATTTTATTAAAAATAAGCCGACACAATATTTGCAATTTATTTAATCAAACATGTCTAAAAAAAAAAAATAAATAAATAAATAAATAAAAAAATAATAAAAAAAATTGCTGCCTAAATACACTAATTTTAATATATATATATATATATATACACACACACACATACATACATACACAGTTTTATGATAAATCAGAAGAGAGCATAGGGTTTGTGGTGATTACTATCATTAAAGAGAGTTCAGATGAAGGAAGACTGAGATCACAGAATTAAGAGTTTTAAAATAATCATTATTTGAAATCCTTAAACTATCTCAACTTCAAAGTAGATCCAATCTAGTGATGGCTATTACCTTAACCTCACAGAAAGTCTGTGCTAATTTTCAATGTCTGTAAATGAATTCACCTATTTCAGAAAAAAACCCTACCTTAACCAAGTATCTAATGAGAGAAACAAATCACAACTGACACATAACCAATTTATCAACAGGTTCCTTGAAAATCTCAGGTCTGCATGAAAGTCAGTTTATAAGAAGTTTCAGAGAATGCAACAAAATCAAAGACTGCTATCATATTGGTTTCTTCAATAACAGGATGAATCATGAGGATGAAAATATTAACTTGTTACAGTTTTCATTCACTTAAGTGAGTTTGCAGTAATTAACTTCTCCAATCTGAAAATTAGCTACAATAGTGGGCACTTCCTCAAAGTAAGGATCAAACCATTTATAAGAGCTAAGATTTTTTAAATTTGCTTACTAACGACGGCTAAAAAAATGAAGTTTGCTGATTTGGCTATCATGATAGGATTCAAGATTCAAAATGTAGTGAAGGTAATCAAACAACTGAACACTTCATTTTATAATGTTAATGCAATCCAGAGAAAGAAATACTAAAAATATGGCAAACAGGAATTTGGAATAAAGGTTGGATAAATTGATTCATCATATAAAAATGTTACTGCTAATCATGTCTTCTGAACAATTTTACAATATTCCCTGTGCAAATGAAGGTAAAATCTTAAATCTGTTATGAAAATAAAAAGGACAGAGAAAAGAGACAATTGAGAAAATGATGATTTTAAAAAAAAATGTTGGCAGAGAAATGAATAGATGAGTGCAACAGTGTACTGGCAAAAAAATTCCTACACATGTTTACCTGCAACCCAGATAGAGAGCAGAAAATGAAGACTCTCAAAACAAGTAGTAATTAGGAAAGAAAACAAGAAACATCCTAATTATGAAAGACTCTGAAGAATAAAAAGAAAAACAAAAAAAATTCAATTTCAATGAAAAGTCAAATAGATCAGACATCCCAGCATCATTAAAAGATGCAATCAAATGATGCCTGCCATATTTGAAGCTTCTAGAAAATATAAAAATTACTTTTGTTATGCATGTGTTTATGTATAAGAAACTGTACATATGTATACATAATAAATTGAATATATAAATAAACTAAGGTTTGTCAGTCCATGGCTGGAATTTGTTTATTTTTAACCAAAATGCGAAGATTGTTACCAAGTTGAACAAAGTTTGAGGTTAGAAATTCAATAGTAGATACAGAAGCAAAAAGATATTTTCTTGGTTTATAAACTTGAAGTAAAAAGTTAGGAAAAGTGTTTTTCTTTTTTTAAAGTTTTGGGAACCACATAATCTACAATAAAATTAGACAAGAATTCCACCCTGGGTACAGTTTACAGAAACACTAGCAACATCAAATTTTCTCTTCACTAAAATAATTAGCAGGTATTAATCATCTCCCCCCTACAAAATAGTTTTTCTTTGTTGAAAGAAGGTGGTAGAAGTAATACAAAGCATCTACAATGGAAATTGTCTTTTTTTTTTTTTTCACTGTTTTACTTCTGAGGTTAAAATCATCTACGTAGATGGGGGGAAAAAAAAAACAAAAAAAAAACAATGTCCCTTAGCTCCAATCGAACCAGGTCAATGGTGAATACAACTCCACAAACGATGACAACAGTGGAAACACTGGCAAACAAAATTTCAACCAGTAGCAGACTGCTTCTCTTTTAAATTTTTTTCTTTTTTCCATTTTTTTTTTTTGATTGATAAAATCAAACTGATAAAAAAGTTTTGTTTTTTTAATTAGATCAACAAATCTCTTTAAAATTTAAATTAAAAAATCTTTTTCACTTTCCATCCCCCCTCCCAACCCACTTTTTTCTTTCATCCCCCCACCCACCAAAAAAACTTATCAAGGCCACAAAAAACATGAGAATGAGTCACAGGGATTGAATGTTGGGAACCAGTCCCAACACCCTCTTCAGGGCCAAGAGAAAGGGTAAGTCAGGAGGGGGAAAGGGTGGGTTGGTCAAGAAATAAAAGCAGATAGGAATGAGGTGTTGTGGCCAGCCATCATCATCAACATTATAGGGGGAAGGGGAATGAAGGACCATAGTGGCAGGAAGAGGGACAAGTGAGAAAGGTAACATCCTGTCCCTGTCAAGAAAACAGTAAGAGTAAGGTGAAGGGGAGCAGAAAGGGGAATTGGCTCGGAAATTGCAGTGGTGGTAGTGGTGGTGGTGTTTTTATTGTCCAATGTTAATGTTTGTAAAAATCCGAGCAAGTAAGGCTGCTACTCCCAGCCATTGTCTTTGATCATGTGTGCCAACTCTATGATAAATTTGCCTTCTTTGTATTTCTGACTGGTTTCAAAGGCATGCTCCTGAAAAAGAAAAACAAAAAAAAAATGCTCTAAGAATAAAGTCATTGGAAGTAAGAACAAAAACAGACATTTCAAATCAAACACCCTCATAATATTAAAAAAATAAATGAATAAAATTTTCTTACATCTCTGGCAACTGATAGTTCACAATATCTTTGCAAAGTTTGAACGGACATGAAGAATTCTTGTTGCTTAGTCTCAAGAAAACTATTAGACCAGCTTACATAGCAGATACTGGCATAGGGGATAGCTTAAATTTCATCTATTTCCATTATATTTAAGTCTGGAAATAAGGGTCAGTAGCAGTGATTAAGAAACACTAATTTTCTTTCAATTGAAGATAATTTAACCCATTTGACAAAAGAGAAAAAGGGACATGCAAAAAGCAAAGAAAAACAAAATATAGAAATTCTATCATCTGACAGAAATAATTTTGACATGACAACAGGTACTATGTTTGCAAATAAACTATGTATGAACTGTCTATATAAAAAATTTGAGTAATCATTATCATTCCAAGAATTATTCAAACTCTTGACCTCATTATTTGGGCTGCTTTTGGTGTTACATTTTGGTTGATCCATTCTCCAGCCATTTTCAAGAAAAATAATCATCCCTTGAGAAAGATTAGAACATCTTTCTACAGGAAAGAAAAAAGTTGTAAGAGTGGCAAATGTAAACTGACTAATACTGTCCCTTCCCAGTATGATAAACCATATAGACAAGTTTATTCTCAGCAACCTATATAACACAGCTAATTCCATACATATGAATGCTCACCAATTTGCTCTTTCTCAAGCAAAAAAAAACAAAAAAAAAACATCGACCTGACAGATATAGTTGTCTATCAGCAATTTCCTTCCAGGAATTCAATTGTTCAAACTTTTGCACTCATTTTATTGCTGACTGCATTTGAATCTAATATATCTAGGATAAGTTTTCACTTTTATCATTGCATAATTACCAGCTTTTCATTTTCTGATTAAAAAATTAAATATTTCAGATGGGAGAGAAAAGCACAAAATCTGTATAAGGCTGACAGGAAATCAGGCAAAAAAGGATTGTCAGTAGTCAGAACCAGGTTATTTTCATTTTTGTGACTTAAATCCTACACATGACTTCATGTTATTCAAAAATTTTCTGCATGAAGTGAATACGTAAGACAAGTTTACTAAAGGAAATAGTATGAAAAAAAAAACTAATAATCAATAGGAAAAGAAAAAAAGTTTTTAATCAGAAAAAAAAAAAAAAGATTCCCAATATTTAATAAAAATATTTTCCTGGATAAGTCTCAGAATATTCCATAAAAGATAAAAAATGGTTTAACAGTACATAAGTGACATGTACTGTCTGAACAAAGCAGGTCTTACTAACCACGGTATTTTAGGAAATTAAATTACCCAACTGCATCATACCTTATTTTTAATACAATTAATATTAATTATGCTATTCCCCAAATTAAGAAACAATGCCACATGAGTCACAATAACAAGTGAATGACTTACATATTTCCAGCCAAGGGTGGTCTTACAACATTCACAGTAGATATCTGCAACTGCATGCAGCCCTGTGAGTAGTACACGCTCTTCAGCAGGACCACAGCCTACATTCACACTGTAGGAGAAAAAAAAAATGAAAATATCTCTTAAAAAGCAAGCTGAAATGCAGTTTGCATACAAATAGATTTGTGCATAGTTTTAACTTAAACCACCACTATAGATAAGGAAATCATTATTCAGCAATTAAAAATTACCACCTAATGTTTTATGAAAACTGCAACACTTACACTAGAAATTGAAAAAAAAAATTAAGAATTAAGCAAAAATAAGTTTTAACATTAATATTCTATTGTTTAGGCGTAAGCATAATTTAAAAATAGTCCCAAATAAAACTGATGGATTATCAGTTTCTAGTTTATTGAATAAACAAACAAATTTCTATACTGCTGAGGAAGGTCGGAGGGCACAACAACTGAGCTGTGGTAAAACAACAAAGATGAGGACAATTGTCTGAATATAAATAGAGTAAATAATAAGTCTTTATGCCAAAAATACAGACAAAAATTTTTAAATTTAAGTTTTTTTTAGAACCCATTTTTGGTACGTATTTAATTTTCCTATTATCAAAGAAATAAGCAAAAGAAGATATCCCAATTTCATCAATAGCTTTTCTAGGTGTTGCAAAAAAATTCCAACAAAATGCATATTAAAACAATTGATATTAACATAAATACTTACACAGAATTAAACAAATATGCACGCCCCAGACTTCCTTGGAAAGACTAAAAATAGAATAGATCTTCTGAAAATATTTTTCAATATTACAAGATATCTTAAACTGAAAATAATGTATATAGAAAACATCAGCATTTGCAAACAGACTTCATTGAAGAAAAAAAAAAAAAAAATTTAACTCAACAAAACTAAAGTAACAAATATCAAAAAAGGTCAAAACCTACAAACTCAGTAAATGATGTCTTATATGAAAAGATTACATCAAAATATTTATCCTAACAGTAACAAAAAATAAAATATATTGTTATTGCTACAAGAAAATAAGAGAGAGTATTCAAAGTATGACAAGTTTTAATGATTCATTTGTACATCCATAGATTATGGGAGATATTTTAAACTAACGATATAAAAATAAATTAGACAAAAACTTAGATATTTTTCTGCCCCCACCCTTGGAGAAAAAAAAAAAAAAACATGCAAAATAAAATTTCCATAAATAAAAGTAAATTAATACCACACAAAACTTGTATATCAATTTTTGTCAAGATTGTAGTAATGATCTGGTCAGTGATGCACAGAAGCAGACAGAGTAAACCACTTAGCTTTTTTTTTTTTTTTTTTCCTTTCTACTAATCTTTTTTCTAAATCAAATCATAAATAAAATATTACAATCCAGCTGGATGGTATCAGTCATTTAAAATTCTCCAATCCATATCAGATATTTCAAGACTGACAAGTAGAAGAAAAAGAGCTTAGTTACCTTTGAGATTAGTTCGTCGTGGTTGGCTAAATGTGCCCTGCAGTGGACACAGCTGTATGTTCGATGACACTTGGGGGGCAGATAGGCTTGGAATGTCTTCACCATGATTGGAGTCAGTAATCAAGGAAACATAGCCACAGATGTACAGTCAATAGTAAGCCACTTGCACGTGAGCAGCAGCAGACAAACAAGAGCAGAAAATTTACTGGTGGATGAGCAAAATTGGGGGAAAAAGAATAAAAAGAAAAGAGAAGAGAAAATTAACATTTTAATAGGAGACAATAAATCCTTTAAAAATATAAATTCAACTGAGACACAATTTGACTTACATTGTTAAACATAAAAAGGCCATATATAAACGTTTATTTCAAAGTTTAATTTAACAAGTTCTGAGTCTGAGGCACACTGTGAGAATCATTATTCTAAAAACTGTCTGCTAGACTTGCTGACTGCTAGTGAAGAGTCCTTGATGTCACAAAAAATTAATTACTCACCAATCCTGGAAAACCAGTTACATAGCAAGCCAATGATAGATTGGGGTAGATTGTGGGTTTATAAGTAAATCTACATAAGTAGATCATCAGGATGATAGCCAGCCTGCCTTCCTTCCTTCCTTCCTTGTCAATGCACTTAATCCAATTCTTCATTATTCACAGACTGATTATACATTGAAAATTTCAAGCAAAAGTTGAACTAATAACTAAATATGGATGCCTCACTGTGGAGAGGCAAAATTAAAAGACAATATTATATATATATATATATATATAGAGAGAGAGATATGTATGTGTGTGTGTGTGTGTCAGATAAAATAAAATGCAAACAACATGTTTGCTCATTTTTAATAAAATCTGTTCCTACTCACGGTTCATCTTTCGCATATTACAATCAAAAGATGTCAGAAATGAGCTGTAACATTGACAGATGTTATTTTCATTCATTTCTTAAGGTACCCAAGTACTTTCAAACTCTTTCCGATGTCATCTTCAGAGGTGTGAGTTATTGTAACAAATGTAACTGGAGAACTGTGATGCTAAAAATTAATGTACATTTTTTCCTGCATCAAATATTTTTTCCACCCCATAACTCATCATACGCAAAAAATTATTCATAAGTATGAACAGATTTTATTAAAAATAAGCACACAAATTATATACACACAAAAAAAATGTAGGAAATCTTGAAATTTGGGGGGTTAAATTAATCACCCAAAAATTTAACCAAATATGAGATCATTTTGAGTTTTTGGGGGATTGGGTGAGTGAGCAAGAGAACAAAATCTAATATCGTGCCTACTCTTAGAGGCTATCAGAATATTAAAAAATTTAATCAAGTCCACTGATATAAACAATGACTTGCTTTGTCAATACAAGCGAGATGTCATCTTAGCATTATGGTATACTTTTTGCTTTATATTTTCTTGCTTTGCTTGAAGAGCCACAAAAAATTGAAGCACATTTATATCAACTTCATTACAGAATTGTGAAAAGAAAAAAAATTGATAGTTTTGACAACTATATAGGATGTGAAATGGTAATAAATTACTTTTAGAACTTAAATTGATAATTATATTTGCAGAGGAAAATTCATTTTCTATTTATAAATTAATTAATGTAGGCCTGCTAAATTCTTGAAGGTGAAGAGTGACTTTTAGAGGCTGGATCTATTTTTTTTTTTTTTTAATAATATTGACTAAGTTGGGTTGCTAATAAGAATTCAATATTCAGAGGCAGTGGGCTACCCAGTATAGCCTAATCTGGCAGTAACTCATAGTAAATAACAATTAAAATTATCATTTTTACATAATCGTGGTGCACTAAGAAGAAAAAAGATATTTTATTCTTTTAAAATATCATGCACCTTCTGAATGTCATGATTGAACACCTTCATATAGAAGGGTAATCATAGATTTCCACAGATTCTGTGTCATTATTATCTGTAAATTGCAATGATTGTTTGTGGGGTGGGGGGATAATGAAGTAGTTTCCTTTTATGTTCTCAATAGTTCAGAATTGCCTTTTCCTAAACAGATTGCCACAGAAAGCTTAAAAATCCCAGTTTACTATACTATTAAACCTTTAGCTAGAGTGATCAATATTAGTGTTTCTCAAATGGGTAGCATCATTTTCATAAAAGGTGCCAATGCCTGATAGAGACTATATACATTACTACAATCAATTAATACACTAATAAAATGCAGGATAAAGTCTTTTAGACAGTTGGTTACAGCTACAGGCTTAAATTAGGAAGAAACAAAAATATCCTTTTTATGAATAATTACTCAGTTTAGTTTGACAAGGTACATGGCTGCAAATGTCGGGAAACCAAATGAGAATCAAATTCACTACGCTATCCTGCTTATTAACTACTGCAAGTGAACCAGTTTAAGCTAGTAGATTGAATAGTCATCAGTTTGAATAAATATTCAATCAGAATTGTTGCAACAACCACCATTCCTTTCAAGCAAGACACAAAAGGTTAGGTAGAGGAGAAAGATAAGAATTTACCAAGGCATACTTAAATTTTTACCCAAGACCCAAGCAATGACCTATGTTTGGTAAACTTAATATCCACTCAATTTGAATGCAGTACAAATATTTAGTCTCAATACTGGGTAACTATTGATATAACTGAAAGGAATATCATTTCTCAACTTAATGGTTCTCTTGAGTTACTGAACTTCAAAATAAGTCCACTTGTAATAAAACATTAATTTAAAAACAAAAGATTTAGAAAAATCTCAGGTGTTTTCGTATTAATAGGACAAAGTTCTGTTTGTTTAATGAAGCTCAATAAAAGCTATTATCATCCAAATAAGCCAAAACAATGGCATCAGGAAGCCAGTCTCACAGATTATGCCAAGTACTGCATGTTTGATTTTAAGTTTAGTAAATGCCTATAAATAAATCACAAGCAGGATTTAATAGTTAAGCTACTTCAAACAAATTGCTAAGTAACACATAAGAACTAATGTCAATTTTTTGTTGTCCTAAAGTCATTACCAACAAAACAAAAAAAGCTTATTTAAGTTTATGATGATTTTATTAAAACTAATTATCCAAAAATGATATGACACGTCATATTTTGTGAGGTTTCTACCATAAGTTGGATTTTTTTATGTGCAAGTATATTATATATCTAAGAAGAGAGAAAGAGACTGCCACCTGTGATCCCATTTGAACTGGTAACAAAGTTACAAAGAATATTAAAACACTTAGCATACATATGAGATGCCAAGCTGAGTTTTAAGACTTTTTGTATTGTTCTACCTTTATAAAATGAAACAGCATTTGTAAAAAGTTAAAGATAAATTAATAAACAAATCCTTCATCTATATAATTTATATTGGCAACCCTACATTCGCAAAACTTAAATTGATATAAACAGATTACATTTTATCTATGAGATAGGCTGTTGTAAAAGCAATTTATCAGGTAAATATGATAATTTTAAAATTCCTTAAATCTTCATCCAGCCTCACAAGAATAGCACAAGATTTCTATATTGCTGTATTTGAATACAAACCACAAAAAACAAGTTTCTGTTCAAACAAGGTTCTTTAAGTATTCATATTACCAACATCCAAATCTTATATTTAATTTCAAGTACAATGTTCCAAACCCCCCCCACACACACACACACTACATACCAAGTTTTAAAAATTCATTATGAAATCTATCTATTCAAGTATATGTCAGCTCGAAATAAAGTCTACCATACCACTTTTGGAAATTTTAGTTTTAGCTATCACATTTCATCTGATCATTTTCTCTTTATACAACTGAATACTTTATTGAAGAGAAAAAAAAAGTGAAAAACCTTTTCAATCAGATGTTGTAATAGGTGGGAGAGTAGAGCTGTACCACTGGACACAATCTAAAACAGGTCAGTCTCATTGTTTTGGGCTTTTCTCTTTCTCTCCAAGCTTAACCTTGATGCCTAAATAAAATTAGCTAACATCAATGAAGGTGTTTTAACCCAGACACTACCAAATAACCTTGTTTGTAAGCAGGTGTGAGAGAGAAAAAAAACAAAACAGCAATCAGCATGTCACAACATATTTTAGAAAAATGCAACAGCCTATTATAATAATACATACTGTTTTGGGCCATATCCTTTACTTTTGAAAGTAAAAAAAAAAAAAAAATCAGTATATTCAAGAAAACAAACAAAAAATATCAAGTTTAAATTTCTGCCCTAGGTGTACAAGATTAAAAATCAACTTTTACCAGGAAAATATATAATCACAAGCAAAGTGAAATTCATATATTATGAAGTTATTCATACTGGCCCTCTAAAAAAGTTATTTTAAGTCTCTCAACACACTAATATGGGTGCTAAAGACAAACTTAAGCAGGAGAATGAAATTTTATTAACACACACACAGGTAAAAAGTTCTCTGATGTTTGATCCATGAAATGCTGAATTTGCTAAATGGATGGATTGATCCCTGGGAATTTTTCAGTGCTCCATTTTGGATATACAATTCATACCTTCCAAATAACTTGCCACTTAATGTTGGTTTCCCTTGTATGCTCAGAAAATCATTTGGGTTAAGAGTTTTATTTACAAATGGCCTAGCTAAGTCTTTGCTCTAGAGATACTGTTCATGTAAAAAAAAAAAAACACTATCATCTTAGCTATTTTTTACAAGAAATGACAAAAATAAATAAAAGGACTTGAAAATGACATTCATGCAATACATAAATACTATAAAACTGTTCTCTAAAGTTCTGCAACTATGCATTTAGAGGAGTCAATATATTTCTTCCAAATCATGTTTTTTTTTTGTTTCTCAGATATGTTTGTAGCTTTACCACTGTTAAGATCAGCTCCATCTTATTTTAAGATGGAGAATAAAATTGAAGGAGATTTGTTTAATCTCTGGATATGCCAACTCCAAGCAGCATGAAAGGGGTGAATTGCAGGTCACACTGACAGGCTAGAGTGGGAGTGGACAAATTTCATTTCTTCACATTTGCATGGACACTACTAACATTTTCAACCTATAGGACTGTGTTTGCCCTCATGATGATACAAGTGCTCAGTACTCACAACTAGTGGTCACTTTTATGAAATGTGATGATCCTGAGCATGTCCACTTGGCCGGGCTTAAAAATAGCCCAGCCCTTGCAACTATCAGCTGTATCGGTATCTGTACCCACTCTTTAAGGCAATGAAGACGTTACTGCTTAGGGCAGCTGTTCTCTAGAACTAGGCTCCTCAATTTTTTTTGTTTGCACTTTACTGAAGACAGAGACACAGCTAAGAGTTGATAAATGAGATACCATAAACAGGATCTTGTGAGTCCGAATTGCAAAACTCACAGATCATATTCTAGCCTTCTTCTTACTGCTTGGGCACTTATAAAATTTTTATGCCTTAGCTATGCTAACCAGGCAGTCATTTACAGATAACTGCAGTCACCTTACAAAAAGAGAAAAAAAAAATGTAAAGTGTAGCCATTTTTATGGGAATTGTTACTGAGTTTCGTTGACCATCAGAAACTGATTACTCTCTGATGCTAAAGAAAAAAAAAATAGATGATACAGATTAAGGATAGTGGATTCTCTAAATTAAGCCTGTGTAAAATACGGCCAGTAGATCGCATGTGGCTCACAGGACTACTCGAGGGGGTTTTCAAAATAGCAAAATTTTTGTGATCATCAATATAAATTCGGTAACTAACCACTTAAGAAAAATTCCGTTTTGTGGAAGCCTGACTTCATTCAACCAATATTTC
This sequence comes from Ascarosepion bandense, assembly GCA_037127315.1. Taxonomy (NCBI): domain Eukaryota; kingdom Metazoa; phylum Mollusca; class Cephalopoda; order Sepiida; family Sepiidae; genus Ascarosepion; species Ascarosepion bandense. Next base: position 2,669,657 of record JBBBDQ010000766.1, read on the forward strand.
ACTCCACTGTGTATACAATACATCCTAAATAAATAGAAATCCATCATTCTAGTTTCTTTACTATATAAAATTTTAAAAAGTTTTACAAATAAAAATTTAAATAATCATTGCAAATACATATTTTCATGAAAAATTAATATTTAATTTTATTAAATTTTTTTTTCAAATGAATTGTTGAAGCAAGATAAGAATGACGTTTTTAAAAAAAGCTGCAAAAAAATTAATGAAAAAAGTAGAGGATGATAAAAAAATGTTACCCACTTCTTATGTTTTTAAAGAATGCGAATATAAAAAAAACCGAAAACAAAAGGCATTTTAATTTCTTTAAGAAAAAAAATGAATCGCTAGAAAACTAAACAAAAATAAAAAGCATTGCGTTCAAAAAGCTTATCTTAAAGCCCATTTTATTTTATTTTTAACATCTACTGACCCTGATCCAGTTTAGTGACCGTAACAGTTTTTAATATTTAGAGACGGTTTACCCTACCGTTTTATTTATTTTTTACATTTAACAACAAGTAAAAATAAATTTGAACCCGTGTACTGGAAAATAACTTCTCTTTGTAGTCTTTATTCCATTTTTGAGAGTTAATGATGATGAGCTTACACTACAATAGATAAACAATTGCTATTTTAGTGTAACCAAGACAGGGGGGAAGCAGGATGAATTCTCGCGAAAACAAGATATACATAGACTACGTTTTTATGTCCGGGAATGACTAACGAAACTGACTATATTTAGCGCTTAATTGTTAATTGTGAATGAATACAAGCAGACCATGGTGCCGATGGTCAAAACCCTCTGTTGTGTTTGTTCGGCAACCAGAAAGAATAATTCCTTAGAAACGTAAAAATTTGTAAACTGACCGGGGCACCACGCGTAAAGAAAAAAAAATATTGAAAAGATTTAGAAAGATTCAGAGAAGTAAAAAAAAAAATAATGAATAACAAATCTTCAAAATAATTCTAAAGACTTTTTGTCGATCTCCCCCCCCCCCTTACATGTTAAACGTTTAATTTTTGTTTTGAATTAAATTTAAGAAATTTAATACAGATTTAACTTACGCAATTTTTATTAACGAAATTTATGATCTCTGTATGGGATAAATTTGCTTTCTTCATCGAAAAGAAATATACTGTCAACAAAAAGTTTTTTTTCGCAATGAGACAAAAGATTTATTACGCATGTAAAAGATGACGTGAGAAATTTTCCATCATAATAAGAAGAATTACGAAATTTTTAAATGTTAAGTGTTTTTTTTAAATAATGAATTTGAACGAAAATAGACAAAAATATTTCTTACTTTTTTTGTTAATATTGAAAGACGAAAAAAAAAAATAAAAAAGCTTAGAATTTGCAGTGATGATGGAGGACAAAAAATGAAGCTATTTTTGGTTTTCTAGTATTAAAACACGAAGAGATACAAAAATAAATAATTAAAAATAAACAATACTAAATTTGTGATATTTTACGACGACGGTTAAAATTTAAAATTTAATTCCTTTTCGGCTGCTGAAAAACTACGACGTCCTTGTTAACGTTTAGCTGTTTCTTTCGTTCCATCCATATTAAACAAAGACATGAGGTCTATTTTTATTTACTAAAAACAAATCAGAGTCGTCAGAGCAATAACAAAAAGGTTATGTTGCTTCTGAATTACAGACAGATTCACGAAAAATAAAAACAAAATGAAAAGGGGATAATAAAGGAATATTTAGTAGTGTTAACTGGTGTCTGTAAACAAAAGATATTCACAAGGGTACAGTCAATAGATTTGTGGTCGGTTTACGTGCATTTCTCTACTAAGTGACCGTAAATTGACTGATGAATGTTTACATGAGCAAAGGACGACGACGTCCGCCATAACACTGTCTGCTAGAGAAGCAATGTTTACAAAATGATTCAAAAGCGGAAAAGGCATAGCAACAAAAACATCAGGCAAAAAGAAGATGAATTTGCGTAATACCAGTGTATCATTTGTTTGTGTGTACGAGTTTAAACTTGTAGAAAGGCATGAAGAAAATTTAAAGTAGTTTTTTTCGTTTTGTTTAAACGTATACAAAATACGATTTTAATGAAATGCAACATTTACAAATTGTTGCAACTCGCAAATTAAATCGGATCTTCAAAGTTTCTAAAAGATTTATTTTAAGGAAAATTCAACATCTAGAAAAAAAATGGGAAATGTTTGCTTCAACAGTCTTTCTAAAAGACATTTTACAAAGTTTCTGCAATAATAACAATTTCCGCATTCTGTAATGTAAATAATATTCTGAAAGGAAATCAGACCTATAGAAAACATGTTGAAAAAATATTTATTGTCACAAGCGGATTTGTTTATGAATACAGTTTTTTGCTTTGAAACAAAAAACTACAGGATTTCCGATTTCTAAATAGGAAGATATTTTAATCGAATTTTGTCAAAAAAAAAAAAAATATTGGCTAATAAACCACTAAGTATTTTTAATATTTCTTCCGAGTAAACATTTAAACGAACAAGTAAAAAATAATAATAATTATTATAATAATAATAATACGCGTATAAAGTACATTGTTACATACATACAATGTATGTGTACGTATGATTGTCACAGAATTATTAGCATAAAGTTAAATAAAAAAAAAAAAAAGCTAATAATTTAACACTTTCTTTGTTTTTTTCTCACTAAAACACACACTACAACTGCTTTTTTACGAACAGATTCAACAGAAAGTTATATTTGGAGTGGAAGTAAAAAACAAACATTTTGTACGAACGGAGCATAAAATGTACAGTGTACACAGAATGTACATTTGTACATTGAAAGAATTAATCAGGGTTAATGATGAAAAACTAAAACTAAAAATTTTAAACACAAGGTTCAGTGTTTGTTATTCTTCCAAACGAAACACGAATGAACTCATAAACAAATCAAAGACATTAATTTACATCTCCTTTTTTATTACATAAATCCTACCTCCTGAAGACTTGAATAATTTTTTTTTTAAATCTCTAGTGTATACACTACATTAATATTTGTTTTATGTGCATTTAAAAAAAAATAACCTTTCTACGTGATTTTTTCCTGTCTTAAGAAGACTTGTTTTTTGACTTTTTTACGCAATATACACAGTTAATTATTAAATGGACACTTGTTTAAATGTCTACAAAAGAGAAAGAAAATAATAAAAGTAAAATGAGAAGATACTATTTTTTTTTTAATTTGCGCGCAATTTAAAAATATTTTTTATTATAAAAACACTGCGCATAAAGAGAGAAAGAGAAACACAATAACAACATGTTAAAACAAAGAGAAAAAAAACTTAATGAAGATGTTAGGAGTTTACTCAGAACGTTAAAACACTAAAAGAAAAGCATGGGAAAACAATTGCAAAACACAAAAAGCAGACATGTTTTTTTTTTTTAAAGTAAAGTAAAAGCAAACGTCAATCGCCATTTCTAGATGTTATGATTTTTTGCTGAATAGTCTCACCTGAACGATTGCTTTCTCGTCTTTTCTGTGGCTGAGGGGTCGAAATCTTTTCCCCTGCAAAGCTCGGGGTGGCCAGCTGTGTACTCGTGTGCACTGCTGGCGTATGTGTGTGTACTTAAGAGACGTATACGCAGGCCTACACACGTGTACCTTGTGCTACACACACATCAGAGCTGCATTCTGTTTCTTTTTTTTTCTTTCTTCTGCTTTTTTTTTCTTTTCCCAGAAGCACGAGTTATCTGCTCTTCTCCAAAAATGGCTGACGAGAACAGTTTTATTTATTTGTTTTCCATTTGCCCTTTAATTAATTAAAGACTAACACTCGCGCAAAACAAAAAAAAAATCTCCAGGCACTCGCATTTTAAACATTGTAAACACTGTTCATAAGTTTTTATCTTTGATTTTGTAATTCGCTTGAAAAATTTAATTTTCTGCGACGATAACGCGTCTGTTGACTTTCGATGCACTGTGAAAGCTAAGACACTCGAATCTGAGAAACAAAGCTATGGGGAAAAATGATGTAGAAATTTTTTTTTTTAATCTGCTTCAGCTGAGTCCTGACGGTTATTCTAAAAATAAAAACACAATCTTTCTCTATCATTTGATAGTCAATTATAATATACGCACGCACAAAAAAGTCATGATTTTTTTTTTTTTTTAGAACAACTGAACTAATTTTCCTGTGTTGGAAGATTCTATTATCAACTTTTTTTTTTTTTAACTTCCTTCTTAAGACTAAATCACAAAGTAAACTTTTAAGAATTTTGGAAGCCTACTATTACAACACAAACTGACTTATTAAAATATTAGACATTTACCTTTTCTATATAAACATTTACAAACTACAAGAAGAACATCTGTTGCCTATTTTTAATTGCACTTTTTGTTTTATTAACCCTTATGATTATTCATTACAATTTTTACAATTATCTCCTTAATTGAACAGACCCTCAATAGGTAAAAATGCTATAATTTAATTGCAATTGGCCCTTTTTATTTTCCTGTTGAAGGCTGGTACTCTGCTATGTCCAGCAGTGGCACATGCAAACCAGGATGACACTTTCCTGAGACTTTTGAGGGAATATCCTTCAATTTCTGTACCTTCCTTTAATAAGGAAGTCTTGCCACATTCTACAACACACTGCATAGAGACAACAGGCCCACTAGTCCATTGCAAAGCTAGACGTTTAGCACCTGATAAAATAAAAGCTGCTAAAGCAGAATTTCAACAGATGATGAAGTTTGGCATAGTTCACCCGTCAAAGAGCGAATGGGCTTCACCTCTTCATTTAGTTAGTAAAGGTCCTAACACATGGCGTGCATGCGGAGACTACAGAGCTTTGAATGCTGTTACTAAACCTGATAGGTATCCTGTACCACATATTCAAGACATAACAGCAGTAGCCCAGAATAATAAGGTTTTTACAAAATTGGACCTAATTCGAGCATATCACCAAATACCAGTGGAGCCCGAACACATGCCCAAAACGGCTATTACTCCGCCGTTTGGAATGTTTGAATTTGTACGAGTTCCGTTTGGGTTGCGGAATGCAGCACAGACATTTCAAAGGTTTATAGACCAGGTCTTGTGCAATTTGTCATTCGTCTGCGCATATATTGACGATGTCCTCATTGCTAGCAGAAATATGCAGGAACGCATCGACCATGTGCGTCAAGTATTTAAACGCTTGAAACAGTATGGAGTCGCTTTGAACCCATCAAAGTGTGCTTTCGGTCAATCCGAAGTTATATTTTTGGGACACCATATTTCAGAGAGGGGAATTTCCCCAGCGCCGGAGACAGTCAAGTCTATCCGGGATTTCCCTATTCCTGTTACAATGAGACAGTTACGTCAATTTTTAGGGCTAGTAAATTTTTACCGTAGGTTCCTCCCTCACTGTGCCCAAGTACTTTTACCATTGACAGGTATGTTGACAAATGTGAAGAACTGTGACATTACATTTTCGGAAGATGCAGTAACGGCATTCAACAAGGTGAAGGCCATGTTAGAAGACACTGTCAAATTATCCCACATTCAACCAGACCATGAACTGTGTCTGGCAGTGGATGCATCTGCAACTGGAATTGGAGCTGTCCTGCAGCAGAAATGCGACACTGATTGGAGACCCATTTCTTTTTTCTCCAGGAAATTGACAGACACAGAAACACGCTACAGCACATTTTCCAGAGAATTGTTAGCCTCATTCTCTGCAGTGCGACATTTTCGTCAACTCCTGGAAGGTCAGCAGTTCTACATACTCACAGACCACAAGCCTCTGTTGGGCGCCTTGCAGTTTTCCTCAGATAAATACTCCCCTCGTGAGATTCGACAGATGGACTACATCCTCCAGTTCACATCAGATGTCAGGCATATCAAGGGAGCAGACAACATCCCAGCAGATACATTGTCACGTAGGATAAATACAGTCATGTTGGCTCCCTCCATCGATGTCAACAATTTAGGGGAAGAACAAGAAAAGGATGAGCAGCTGAAAAACCTACTGCAAAATAATGCGACATCATTGCAACTGGTGAAAATTACCCATCCTAACAGCAACAAGAAAATAGTATGTAACATCAGCACAAACAGACTGCGCCCATATGTCCCAGCGTAATTACGGAAAGACATATTCGGTGCTGTACATGGACTATCGCACCCTTCGAGCTAATGCGTCAATATGCTTAATGATCGATAGATACGTTTGGCCGCGGATGAAAGCGGATGTGAGAGAGTGGACGAAGAAGTGTGTGAAGTGCCAAAAAGCCAAGATTGGTCGACATACACGAGCACCTCTAGGCACATTTCCTGTGCCAGATGAGCGATTCAAGCACATACACATTGACATCACCGGTCCATTTCCCACATGTGAAGGTCAATGCTATATGCTATCTGTTGACCTGCATTGACAGATTCTCGCGTTGGTTTGAAGCATTAACGATGCCGGATATGACGGCATACACAACAGCCAGGACATTTCTTGCCAGTTGGATAGCAAGGTTTGGTATCCCAGAGAAGGTGACAACAGATAGAGGTCGACAGTTCGAGTCCGAACTGTTTCATAAACTCTCAGCACTCTTGGGCATCAGGAATATTCACACGACAGCATACCATCCACAAGCAAACGGTGCGGTCGAACGATTACATCGCAGCTTAAAAGCCTCTTTACGTGCAGTGCTTACCAGCAATACTAAGTGGTTAGAACATCTTCCACTAATATTGTTGGGGTTACGCACTGCAGTAAAAAAGGATATGGAATGCTCAGCAGCAGAAGCACTGTATGGAACCACATTGCGCCTGCCAGCACAATATTTTTTTGAGACACCGGAGAAAGTATGGGATGTAACATCATTCGTGGATAGACTGACCAGAAACATGGCCAAGATGGTCTATTCTCCTTCAGGGGAAAACAAGTGCATTAAAACATATGTACCAAAGGCCCTAGAGACATGTACGCACGTATTTATCCGAGATACAGCTAGGTCACATTCCCTGCAACCACCGTATCGTGGTCCATTTAAAGTTACCAAGAAAAACAAGTTCTTCAGCGTTCTCATTAAGAATGAAGAACAAAACGTTACGATAGACAGGTTAAAACCTGCAACATTGGCGGACGAATACTTAGAAGTAGTAACCTCAACCTCAATGCCAGTAGACTTGACACTGGAAAAACGCCCTCAAGAAAAAAAGACACGTTCAGGCAGACACGTAAGATGGCCTGCTCATTTAAAGAACTTTGTTGCTACGTAAAAAAAAAAAAAAAAAAAAAAAGTGTATTCCCCCCGTCTTTTGATGTTTTTCCTCATGACATTCTATTACAGATACTCCGTATTTTGGTGGGGAGTGATGTGGGGACAAAAAAATAAAAAGGACCAGAAAGGGGTAATCTGCCCTTGAGCAGTGTAGGATTGAGAGTGAGCTTTTGGACGAGGAGGTGAACGGTAGCGTTGAAAATTTCCAACATGAGTTGAGCTACAAGAACACTAATTCCACCACCTTTTGGTGAGTCTTATAAACTCTAAATATTTCCGATTGATGTAAATGTTTTTGTCTCATATTCGTTGACTATTTGGCCTGTAATAAATGTGTAAATGTACCTTGGGTTTAGTTTCCTTTCATGTTGTTTTAGTTTTAATAACTTACTTTAGAACTAACATTCCATTTTACATCTGTTGCTCTCTCAACAGAAAGAATAAAATAGAAAATACAAGCAATCAATAGCGATATTTCAATTTCTATTTGCACTGTCTCCAAAAGATGATAATTTGAATAATTAACAATACCCTACTCATTCAATTAAATACTGATTAAGTACTTATCAACAAATGTATATATTTGTTCCTAGCTTTATAACTTGATTACTTGAGTGATTTAACAGTGACTGGGATATTTATTTTCTTGTATTTTCCTTTTATATGGCTACCGTGAATCTGGTGGCATAGTTATGATTTCAATCCCTTGACCAGGTAGCAGAGATTCAAAACAACAATAAATATCACAAGCAATGATCGAGCAGTATTAAAAATAGAACACGACAAGATATCCCGATATATGGACAGGAGAAAGAGAACAATCTACTCTTGTAGAATAGATTAAATAATTTCAGAGCAACAAATCATCAGTAAATTAAAAAAGTATAATATAAAATAAAATTCACTAAATTTAAGGTTACCTATATTGACACACTTGAAGAAGACTTATAGACACAAAAAACAATAACAACAAAGATGAAGATATTAGCTTGGTTGTAAGTAAATAAATAGCTACTGTAATACAATGATTTACTTGGCTAGTGTTTTTATTTTAGCTGTTATAGTTAGAATATTTTAGATGTTGTACCATTCAGCTTTCTTCAAATATCTTTATGATCTTCCAAATATTTTAAAGTGAACTCATTTTTTAATCCACAGAGACAAATTGTTTTATAAAAACCAAGGTGGGGACACTAGTTCAAGAGAATCATTTTATAAAAGTTAATCCTTGGTATGACAATAAACTACATTTGGCAGTAAGGCAACTGATTGTGAGATTGGAGGTTTTGAGGAGTGTGGAACAACTTTTTAATTGCTGTTGTTCACAGGTTCATCCTGCCCCAGAGTGGTGACACCTGTTAGAGTCCCAGGTACGAGCAAATAGTGAATAGAAGATTTGGGCTTTTGAGAAAATTTAAATGAGATGAACCTTGCTGGCCCATGATACTCTCTCTGGCTAAGTAGCCAAAACCAAACCAGATCAGATGGTGGTTTCTCTTATAAAGAGGTATGTATATTTGTGGTGATACCAGTCGAGCAAAAGCGAGGGACGGGATGTTTGCTCTATAACGACCAGAAAGCAAATGACCAAAACTCGTCGTTGCACATCCAGGTTCGCGCAGATGTTCGGGTTGAAAAATAAAAATTAATCAAATATTAAATTTCCATTTCGTGAGCCTACGTGAATTTTATTTACCAACCAATGGGAAGCCCAGAATCAAATACAAGTGTGAAATCCCAAAACGAGCTGCTTTTAATCCAAAAAGCAGATATAAAAAGCCGAGACAGAAATCACCCAGCAGACAGACACCAAGGAGAAGAGTATAATCAATATCCCCTTGACTTAAGTCAAGCAGCTACTATGTTCACCTCTCCTTACTTTCTTCCCTGTCTCAAAAGTACTTACTGACCTAAGGAGCGAATACATCAAAGACATTCCTTACATACAAGACACCTCCACACTACTTTAAGTATCGAATTCTCCTTGTCAGCCTTCTATTGCCAAAATGAACAACATTCCTAAGCCTTAAATCTATTTCAGCTTATTATTTGCCATGAACATTTAACCTACATTGGATATATATTCAAGTATTACTTTAATTGTAAAAACATTAATTGATATGTGCATATAGAAATGTTATTTTCAACTCAATTTGCTTTTCTTGATTTTATAATCATTTTATGACTTATAGTGGGCTATCTACCACAAGGCCAAATTCCATTAACCTGCAACGGTATACAATTACCCTTACACACGACGGACTCCTACTACAAACAAAATCCCACAACGGAAAATAATAGATAAGATACCCCGCTATATGTTCAAGCCCTGCTTAAGAGTACATTTTCTTTATCGCCACACAAATGCACAGACCAGTAGATGTAATCCATACTGTTTAAAAAATACCAAGAAACAGGATATATATTCAGTCATAGGTATCCACAAAATAACTTTTATAGTAGTAAAACACACACACACACACACACACACACACACACACACACACACATATGTGTGACCCACACTCAACAAAATTACATTTCAAACTAGTCACAGCACATTACATTGCATCTAGACATATGGTTCTGTTGTTAATATTTCAGTCTTTCATGTGGTATGACATAGAACTGCATCAGGAATTTACAACCTGCACCTGTTATTCAGTGACCATTATCGTCGCATAGCAATCTTCTGTGTCAACATAACAGATTATCATCTTTGATGGTGAATATCTTTGTTTAAATATCTGCATAACCTGTCTGAAGATGGCTCATGTGAACTGAAAGCTTAAATCAAGGATCAGCTTAATAAAAAATATCCAAATGTTGGACAATTTTTATCTTTATCTACACCAGAAATTAAAGTTAAAATATGTTTGAAATGGCTCATGATTAAACATAATAGACATTCATTGTCTGTTAAATTTAACAATATATATATAAACTTATTTATAAATGGAACTTTGTCTGTGTGTGTGAGTGTGTGTCTGTGTGTGTGTGTATCCGTTACCTATAAACTCCGAAACGGCTGAACCAATTTTCTTGAAAATCTACACAGTTGTACTATAAGCGTCTGCAAGTGTTCTTAGCTAGGTTTTGTGGCGAAGTACCCCCAATAAATATCGAAAATCGATAATCAAAAAAATCGGGTTATAGAAGGAGTGGTCTGATTTTAATCAAATTTGATACACTCATAGACAGAGACAAGAAATGATATTCACAAGTTTCAAGGTTGCAGTTCTTACAATAGTGCAGAAAATTGATAATATATATATATAAAAGGCAAGATGTTTGTGTGTGTGTCTGTTTATCTGCCTGTATGTATTTTAACACATTTACCAAAATTTCACAAAACAATGCTGATATACAAAAGACTAAATTTATTCAATAAAATCACCATTGGCTTCAACCACTCTTCCAGATGACTTTGGAATTTCCTGCATCTCTTTTGGACAGTCTCCTTGTTTAAGTTGGTGAATGCTTCCATAATCTTTGCTTTCAGTTCATCTTTGATATTACAAGGAGTTTTGTCTCTTGCTCAACTGTGCTGTACATATAATAATCAAGGGGGTTGCAGTCTGGGGAGTTAGGTGGCCAGATGTAAGAGGTGATGTAGCTGCAGAAATTGTCTGACAGCCATGAACGGGTTCTCCTGCTTGTGTAACATAGTGCAGAGTCCTGTTGCCAGACATACACTAGCATCCACCCTCTTGACCCAGGGCAGCATTACCTCCTTAAGGTACTTGATATAGGCCTCTATGTTAACTCTGAGGAACTCACTAACAAATTCAGGAGTTCTTTTCTTATCAGTTTAAAGTTGAACAAATTGCCAAGCACTAAAAGTGTCACAAGTTTCTTTTGGGGACCACTCAGAGAATATGTAAAACAAAAAGTGGCAATGGTTAATTTAGCAAAGCCAACACTAGAGCCTATAAATTACACATGACAATGCTTTTCAGTTGTAACAATAATCACTGAGATTTTACAAGATATTCCAGGCCCTCAAAAAACCAAACTGTCTCATTTCAAGTTTGTTGTTAGTCATATTAATATCAACACTATTAAATATTCATACAAAAAAGAAATGGAAATATTCATTACACAAAAAATAAATAAATAAATAAATAAGAAAAAAGTAGCCATTCAACTGTTTATTAAACAACCAAAAACTGATTTGAAATTCAAGAACCAATGACTTAATAAGGTCAAGCATTCATCAACAAATTCAAAATTTATCTAGGCAATGCTTGGTACAGTACTTGGAGGATTGTAAAATAATAAACATTCTCCTAGTAGCAAGAGAAAATACAGAACATTATTCCATTGAAATATATCTAAATTTGCTTATATAATTTGGTATATAGATTCTGATATGGCTATATATATATATACTTATCTCCTGACAGATTTTTTGCAGAAAGCAATTCAAGTTCAGGGGTCAAGAAAAATTCTAATTATTATTATTGTGTGTGTGTGTGTGTGTATATATATATATATAAAATGCAATCTGTGAGTCTGTGCGTGACTGTTCCCTATGCACGCCTACATTTTTTAAGCTACTCCATTCAAACTTTCTAGGGATACATATCTACAGAGAAACCAGGTCAACACATACTTTTTGAGTTTTTGAAGTTCAGCAATTTTCCCTTTCACACTTTTTGGCCAATGGAGCCGATTGTTTACATTTGCTTTGTAAAACATCTCAGATCTAAGATGGTTGCTACATTACGTCACAGAATATTAAATCACACGTGTCAAACAGGACTAAAATATTTTTTCTGAACAAAAAAAAATGTGCCTTTATATTTAATTTTTATTCCGACGTTTTAAAAATTCATTCAGTCAACAAAAAATGTGAATATTTTTCCCCGTAATTTTGAAACAAAAGAAATATTTTTAAAAAAAGTGTTTTTTCAAACAAAAACAAAATATGTAAAACAAAAAGTGGCAATGGTTAATTTAATTATTTAAGTTTTTTTTCTTCAGATTTAATATTTCATAATTCATAAAATAAAATTAAAAAAAAATAAAGCTTTTTTTTCAATAAATATTTCATGCATGAAATCAACTGTCTGTAATTCGTGTGGCATTAATGTAACTTTTTCCTCTAAAATTAAATAAATGTCAAAAATTTCTGAAATTCATTTAGTCAACAAAAAATGTAAATATTTTCCCCCATGATTTTGAAACAATTTTATTTTTAAGTCTTTTTTTTTCAGATTTAATATTTCATACTGCAGAAAATAAAATTTAAAAAAAAATAAAGCTGTTTTTTGCTAAATATTTAATGCAGGAAATCAATGGTCAGTCATTCGTGTGGCATTAATGTAACTTTTTCCTCTAAAATTAAATGTCTACATTTTTACATATTCTTCGAAAATTTCAGAAATTCATTTAGTCAACAAAAAATGTAAATATTTTCCCCCATAATTTTGAAACATAAACAAATGTAATGTTGTTTACAATGTCACACAAGACATCAACTCATCGTTTACACAAAACAAAAGAAAATAGATTTTTAATGGAATTTTTTGACAATTTTTAAACAACATTTTTATATAATTATTTTTTTATATAACTGTGTTTTAAAGTGAGGCAGCGACTACAAGTGCTCAGAAATCACAACACACTGCATTAATCATCAAATTAAAAAATGTTCTGAGTTGCATAGGCAACACCGAGCTATGATGCTAGTATATATATATATATATATATATATATATATATATATATATATAATATTTATAATATTTATTTAGAATTTATAAAATAAATATGTTATATCACTACAACAGTAACCATTTTACTTCGACACTGAGTCAAAATGGCTACTTTTGTAGTGATATTATAACATATTTATGTTATAAATTCTAAATAAATATTATTCACTCTACTTTGTATTGAGTACTTTTTAAAAATATTGTTTTTTGGGATACAGAATTTTATTCCATCCATACCTACCCTGTACTTGTATATATATATATTACTTTAAATGTCAATACTCTGTTTATTTTGAACAGTATTTTATTTCATCTACCAACCTGAACATTTGAGGAATCTTATTAAAGAAAATGTGCCTGCCAGTAGGATTTAAACCCGCACTCCTAGTCCCTTCGCATGTCAGATCAAACAAAAATTTCTCCTGCAAAGTGGGATGCAGGTTTGAATCCTGCCAGGCTGGAAAATGAAATATATATATATATTTAGGCAGCAAACTTTCTTTTATAAATGATTCATTGAATATGACAGACAAGGAAAATTTTGTATGTTTGAGCTACTACAAAGAAAGGACACTAAAAAAAAATAATAAAACTTACAAAATGTTTGGTCTGTTATAATGAAACTTGTATATACATGTATTTCAGTAAACATCCTTGTTTTTAAACAGTGGAAGTTTATGTCTACCAGCCTGTGCATTTGAGAGTTTTAACAAAGAAAATATTTCTTCCATCAGGATTTGAATCTATGTCCTTCTTATATGAAAAAACACTATTAATCTGATCCTTTTATATATATATATATATTTGAACAGAAGCCTTTCATTCAAGAATCTTTCATTAAATACATCCGACAAGGCAGATTTAATTAATTTTTTAATGAGTTTTTCCAGCACCCTAATGTTTTTTATTTTATAGGAGTTAAGGAATATAACAATTGTGCATACCTTTTGCTGTCCTGAGCACTTCTGGCTACTTCTATAGCTATTTTCAGTGAATTTTTGTCCTCGGTGTAGTTATTTTCCCATGTATTGACCATTAAAATGTAGTTCAGCTCTGTGTGGATTTGAAGAGGAATGTTCGTTTCCAGCAATAAAGTGCCCCACATGGCTGGAATTGGCATGTGTATCATTTCTATTTTCCGTTAAATGTCTCCGTTTGAAGAGAAATGAAAAGAAAACTAAACATTTTAACAATCACATTTAGTTTCTGTCTGAATTTCTGGATTGAGCAGTTATCATTATTTACATGTGACAATTATTTACTATTGCATAATAGCTTGGTGGATTAAAATGTTGATTCATGTCTGATAAATTTAATCCTTTTAGTGTGTATAAAGAAACCAATGTGCAAGAACAATAAAAATTAAATTCTATTATCATACTTAAATGGTCTTTTTATTTGTTAACCGCTTTTTGCTATGTTAATTAACTTGAACTTGAGTGTTGAATATTTTACTATGGTACTTTAATTATAAGAATATAATAATTAATTAAATAATCCAACAAGGGTTGACATAGAGAAACAATTAAAACCAACTAAAATCATCTGCAATGCATTTCATACTAAAAGCATTCTTGTAGTAAAATAATTTCCAGGCATCTCAACATCAGATAATGACTATCAAGACTAGTCTGGTTGATCATTACTACTGAGTAATGATTTCGATTTTCATTGGGTGTCCAATACAAAATTCCTCATTAAGTAATCCAATGAGAAATGACATGTAAGAAAATCAACCTAACCTAGCTTACAGTTATTGGACAGTCATACTTTAGTTGTTCCATGATATGCTCATAAGTTTAAGTGGGATTCCATCACATATATGTAAGAAGAGCTAAAATCATAGTGGGATATTTTTTTGTAATTTTTGGTCATCCATACTTCCACCATCTCATATGGTGCATGTAAATTTAAGCAAGCATTCATCAAATAAGTGTTAAGAAAAGCTAAAATCATATATTATGTTTATATTTGTTTTGTATATTATACAGAGATATATTTGTTATTATTATAAACATTATTTTTAGTGGATACATTAAAGATTTCTTTAACAGAACTTCTTAATCTAGGTTGGTTGATTCTAATTTCAGGTTACAACATTGCAGGAGTTTTGACAGAAACATGTATACTCACTAAAAATAATGTTTATAGTAATAAGAATTAATGTTAGATTTAAAATACCCATTAACTGCTTGAAAATTCTGCTTCTTCTTCAATGTACCTTGTCCTTTCAGTACGTAGGCCATGTTGACCTTCCATGTTTCCCTATCCCTGATGGCTCTTAGCATACTTTCTCCTGTTACACCACGTAGCCCCCATTCTGCTATCCACCTGCTCAGACTAGTCAAGTATAATATCTGATGCTTTCCCCTGTCTCTTCTTCCCTCTATCTGACCTGTTAGTATCAGGTTCCCCAAGCCCTTCTTCTTTATTGCATGACCCAGGAACTTTAGCTGTCTCTTCCTGATGTTTAGTATCCTTCTGTAGAACCACATTTCAGTTGCTTCAAGCTTTTCCATCATCTTCATCACATAGCAATCCAATAGCTTCAAAATTACTTTCTTTAAATTTCAGGTCTAAAAATAAAGCTAGCAGATATTGACTTCAAAATATACCAACAAGAGATGCACATTTCTTAATTAACTGAACTTTACTTTACCAATATAGTTTATGTTATCTAATTAGTAGATCACACTTTGGCTAAAGAAGTAGTTTCCTTGATGGAAAAGGTAATAAAGATTTTGAGCATGTTGGGAAGCACAATTTTTTTTGGTAGGACTTATTAATTTATATTGGTCAGCATTAATTTCACTGTTTGATAAATAACAAGGAAGTTAACTCAAACAGGTACACTAAACTAACTTTTATAGTAATCTAAATCTAAACTTATTTATAAATGGAACTGTGTGTGTGCGTGTGTGTCGTTCGTTACCTATAGATTCCGAAACGGCTGAACCAATTTTCTTGAAAATTTACACAGCTGTACTATAAGCGTCTGTGAGTGTTTTTAGCTAGGTTTTGTGTCGAGGTACCCCCCGATAAATATTGAAAATTGATAATCAAAAAAATTGGGTTATAGAAGGAGTGGTCCAATTTTAATCAAATTTGATAAACTCATAGACAAAGCCATAAGAAATGATATTCAGAAGTTTCACAGTTGCAGTTCTTACAATAGTGCAGTAAATTTGATATCGATACCAGGAAATCAAAATTTGACTCACATCCATTCATTTTTCTTTCAGTCTGTAGTTTTGCTTTAATTGGAAACAACTATTGCTTTTTAGTCTTTCGTGTCAATGTCCAAATTGTCTGAGCTCCAGGACCATGGATTAGATTTAAAGCTTTCATTACACCCGAGCAACACTGGGCTATACTGCTAGTAAGAAATAATGACATTAAAAAATTCATTTACTAGATCATTGTCCTGGGTAAGACAATAAACTACATCTGACAGCAAGGCATCTGATAAGGAGAGTGGAGGTTTTGAGAAGCATGGAACCACCTCTTAATTGCTGTTGTTTCCAGGTACATCCTGACCAGGTGTGGTAGCACCTGTTAGAATTCCAACTGTGGGTAAATAGTGAGCCCCTAAACAAAAATCAACAATACTTTTTTATAGCAAAATGGCCAACAAAACATTTTATATTAAAATTACCAGTAAACTTTTATAGAGAAATTACCATCAATAAATTTTATGATCTACAAACTATATATTTGAATAAAAAAATACCTTACAACTTGAAAGTATAAAATTATGTACAAAATATTTAGATTTTAGCATTAATGTAATCCATAGAGGCTGATATACCACCAAACAAAATCAACCAACCAACATGTATATGCACAAAAGCTGAGTATCATCTACCATGTATTCAAGTATGAAAGCAAAATAACCTATTTTTTATTACTTCAAAGCTCCCAAGAAAATCTCAGTATTAAATGACCCATAAGAAGTTGATATGCCATTAAACAAACAAATCAATCAATCAATCAATCAATCAATCAATCAATCAATCAATCATTAACTGAATAAAACTAGAGATATCTATGGTTTTTGCATTGCTCATTGCAGTGCAACTCTGCCCCTTCATATTTGAGAAGCATGTCCTGTATTTCAATTTGGCAAATTAAACAATCCTAAAACCATATCAAACAGATATAGTATTTATTTATTTCCAGACAATGAAAAATATAGCACAATGCCTTTTTAATGTGAGGTTGCACACAAGTAATGAGGAAGCAGTAAAAAATAGTCCAGTCCTAATAAATATTAAGAAATATTGGCTGAAGCTGTACCAAATTCAAGTGCCAATACGATTAAATTATTCTATTCAGTTCCACTCCTCCTAGCATGGTGTTTATTTGGTCTGGCACACTCATCCTTTTTCAAATAATTTTTTTCTGCTGCATGATTATTTTGTTCTAGAAATAAAAAATAGTATTGTTGCTGTGGTTTTCTGTATTAAGTAGAATACTTTTTTACTGGGTGGAACTAGCTCCGCTCCCAACCTGTTTATAATTTCAAGTTATCCTGACACTAAAGTGGTTGATAACCAATGATAGATAGACCAATTTTCAGCTATTTGACACATAGTTTGAAGGAAGAAAATGAAAGTGACTCATACTTTTCCCAAGATTATTTGTGTGAAAGTGAATGCAACAATCTCTGCCAGAATTTGAACTTGGCATGCTAATCTAACTTTTCTTACTGACTGCCACTTAGACTATGCATGCATCCAGACAATAATATTTCTGCACATACTCACTTTTTTTATTAACTGTGAATTAAAATTATTTCCCATTGCCTTCAATATGGTTTTGAATTCAGAATTGTCTTTTTTTTAGATTGGCTTCCAACCAAGGCTAGGGAGCCTAGTGTATCCTACTATGTAACTTGGTGAGGAAAAGAAATGGACTTAAGTCTTTCCCTGAAACTAGCCTCAAACAGACTAAGCTTTCCTCAAAGATACATCATTCGAGTTGTTACTATAATTCTTCATTCAGCACTCCTCATCAATTGATCTTTTGACTCCTGACAGGTTAGAACATTAACAACATGTGAACTGTATCCTTCCAGCAAGGACATTTTTTAAAACTCAGCTATGGTCAGTCTGCTTTTGCATGAACATTTTTCTCTACCTAGTTTAATTTTTATTAGGTACTCAAAATATTTAAGCAAGTATCTTTTCATGTAAATTATTGCAAATAAAGAAATTTTTTCAGTTCAATTTCTCACTGAGGGTTATCTTTTTGTGTGCCTAATGAACTATGTTTTTTTTTCTTATTTTTATTTATTTATTTATTTCAATTTTTTTTCTCCATGGGAAAATCACCATGTAATGTATCATGATAATGAATCTTAGTCTTTATAAGTAGATGTAGCTTTCAAACAGATTTACATAAAGAGGACAATTTGATTTCAAAAGCTATTTTTATTCTTGCCCAACTGGTCTTTTGAAGTGGTTATTCTACTGTAAGTAAAATGAGCACCTGAACATTTTAATAGCATGAAATGAAAATAAGATGACAGCAAAAATAGTTTAAAAAAATTTAATAAAAGTTTAGGTGTCTTCAAACAATAGTTAATTATAAAGTCAACAGGTGCTGCTCTAGAAATACTTCTCTCAATGACTTCAGCAACAATCAATTCTACTAATTGTTTTTTTTTGTTTTTTTTTTTTTACGGTTATCTGATGCTTAGGGCAACAGATTCAAAGTGTAATAATAATAATGATAATAATAATAATAATGATGATATGATGATGATGATGATGATGATTTCAATACAGTTTGAGAGCAATTTTCAAATTTACAGAAATCTTTTTTCATGGTTTCATATGTTTGTGTACATTTTAAGCAGGTAAAATTCAATTAGACAATTTTCTTAAATGCCCAAGTTTTTTAATTCAGTCAACAAGATCCATCTGTTTAATTTTTAGTGTATTTTTTCCAATTTTCAAATAAGCTGTTATATCTGTACTTTGGATAGTTTAATCACAGTTTTGATTCAAATATGCAAGAAGATTGTCTAAATTATGCAAATTGATAATAACACTGACATCTTATTTTAAAACATATTTACAAAAATTACATGAAAATATCTTTAAATACTAAAGAGTAAATTTATTCATTAAAATTACCATTGGCTAAAACCAGTCTCCAGACAATTTCAGAATCTCCTGCAACATTTCTTTTCAATTTTACAATAAGGTGTTGTGAATTGGGATCAAATTTGTAGATAAACTGTCTAAAGTTCATATTAGTGGTGTTGTTTCTTCAAGTATTTTTGACATCATTTACAAGAACCAATGTGGTGTCTATTTTTGGTGCAGCCTTACTCCCAATAACTGTTATTCATGACATCACCATAGACTATTTAAAACTTTCAGCTTTCCAAAGAATACCAAGATGGAGACATGAATTCTGCCTATCACACAGACACTACATTAGTTTTTGAAAATAAATGAGACAGTTGAAAGTACTTGAACAAGCAACATCAACAACAAATATATATATAATATATATATATATATATATATATATAATTAAATAACAAACGTATTGTTTCTTATATTCAAATGGAAATCATTTTCACAACAATGATCTAACATTGCCAGATGATGAGGTAAAAATCTCCATATATATATATATATATATATATATATATATAAAACTCCTTATTACCCTAATTGTTATTTCCATGCTGACAGAAGGTAAAAAGAGTTCTCTCAGATGATTAAAAGAGAGCAGTTTCATTTTGAACGTATTAAAAATAACAAACCTTTCCTTGCCCCAGTTAACAAGAGAATTTAGATCATTTTTTAGATCAGCTGTTAATTTGACCTTATCAAATTGCTAAGACTTATTGTTAAGACAAGAGTAAATGGTTGTGTCATTGGCATAGATACTAAGTTGAGAACTGATGCCATGAATAAAAATTATGGTCATGGATAAAAATTAGAAAAAAAAATTAGAAACACTGTAGTTCCAAGGATAGAGCCCTAGTGGAAAACCTGTATTAATAAAAACATCAAAATGAGTGGCCTTTCAAAATACTTTCATTTTGCAATTTCATAAGAAAGAATGAATCAATTAAAAAATTATTCCAGAAATGCCATAACCTTTCAACTTGCGAGGGAAATATCACAGGAAGGCTGTGTTACAGTCGTGGAAAAGTGACTGGACCTAAGATGCTAGGGCAGGACCAATGACATTGCAGATTCTTTTTTATATTTTATCAAGAATCTCTACATATAGAGTAGAAGCACCAGGCTATATATGGCAGCAATATTCAAAGCATGGAAGAATGGTAAACTTATAAATATGCAAGATAGATTCTGACAAGAAAAAAATGTCTGCTACAACAGTGAACCAACTTTCCTAGATCTAGCAAGTGATTCAATAAGTCTTTCCACTTCATGTTAGTGGAAAATTGAATTTCTCAATAAATTAAAAAAAAGTTCAAGTGACTTATATTGCTAACTAGAGAAGCCACTTGGAATTTTATTGATTACTCATAGCTCTAGTTATCTATTCAACACTTTTTGACAGAAGTTCTGCTAACCTGAAAAACATTTCAAATTCTCATAATTTTAATGTATTTTCTCAGTTGTGAGTCAGGACCAAATATAAATCAAATACAAATTGGAGTCCAACAGAACGATAAGATAAAGAACATTCTAACATGTTTTACTTTTAATAAAGCTTCATCAGAGACTGAGATTTGCTTGATTTTCATTGGTCATTTCATTGAGACATTCTGAATTCAAGATGATGTGTCCATCTGAAGTTTCAAGGTAATAATAAATTCTTGGTTGTATTATTATTGTAATACACATACAGATGGATAGACAGATACATAGAGAGTTAAAGGCAGAAATTTTGTTGTATAATATAATATATACAATTAAATTTATCTTTATTTCTGAGATGAGGAATTATAACTATTTACACTGTTCAGACAGTTGTCCTCATCTTTGCTGCCACATTCACAATCTATTATGCATTTGCCTTCTTCCGATTGATAGGAATTTCAAACTGAATCCTTTATTTTGTCCACCAAATGTCTCAGTATCGGTTATCTCCCTTTAACTCCATCTTTTTGTTCACCTCTCCTCTAGCCATTACTCTTACAACTCATTGGGTCAAGTCACTGGATTCAACCAACATTTTTATCCATTGAGACATGTGTCCTTGAGTGTATGAATTTTTGGGAATTATAAACTTAATGTCTTCAAAAGCATTTTTTAGCAGAGCTCATATTACAATTTTGTTGTTATTATTGTTTTTCTCTTGCACTATTACTGGTTCCCATATTGCATTCATTTCTATGCTTGGCTGGCTTAGGAGATTTTTGTGACTTAGCATATACATTGTTTCTGTAAGTTTTCATAGTTTCCAATGATGTTCCCAGTCTATTATTTCAACCTAATCCAATAGGGAATGGTGATCTCCCTTTTCCTTTCATATGTGGTCACCTGATTTTTCTATTTTCTCTTGTTTTATGGATTTATGGTATTCCTGCAGTCTTATCTTAAGGAGGCGGCTTGTTTCACCTTTATATTTTTTACCACAGCTGTATGAGATGGCATACACACAGTCCTTAATGATGTTCTACTCTATAGGAGGTATTACTTGGAAGAGGTGTCTGTGAAGTGTTGAACCACCTTTTGAAGATCATCTTGATGTTATATGGACCACAGATATTTTGTATTTTTCTGATAATTTCTTCATATAGGGTAGGTAGAGTGAAGCTGTTTTCTGAGTGTTGTTATCTTCTTGCACCCTTTTATCTCAGTTTGTTGTGGCTGCTGTCATGTACCCAGGGTAACTGTTACATTGAAGGGTACTGCTTATACTGAGCATTTCTTGTTCGTGTATATCTGGGTTGCCACTTATGATCTTTTCTTATGTTGTAAGCAACAGATAATCTCTTTCTTTACACTGTATGGATGGTGGGAGTTGAAGTTGAGGTATTGTCTGGTGAATGTTGGTCTGTAATATATGGATGTCTTCAAACTATGCTCTGTTTGAGATATTAAGTATATCCAGAAATGTTAATTTGTTGTTTGTTGGCAATAGTGATATGGATTCTAACACCATCTCTTTAAAGTATTCCACATATATATTATCAATTGCTGGGGGTAATGGCAAGCTCATTGCTAAGCCTTCATCCTACTGATGCGTGTCTGATCCAATTCTGAAGTGTGTTGTTTGTGTACAGAAAGTCAGCATCTTCATCAGGTTATCTTTTGGCATACTGGTACATTCTCCTTGGGATGAATCCAAGGCCAGTCTGGCCCTAATTACCGAGAGTGCCTCCTCTGTGGGTACTTTGGTGAAGAAACTCACGACATCCAGATTCACCATCTGGTTGGATTAAACTGGAGCATCCTTGATTATTTTCATGAAGTGGGCAGAGTTTTGGACATATGATGATGATTTTTCTATTAATGGGTCAATTACATCAATAAGGAAGTGACTCAGAAGGTGGTACACAGAACCTTGGCAGCTAACAATTGGCTTAAGCAGAATACTGTATTTGTGAATTTTAGGGAGACCATATATATGAGATGTAATGCTGTAACAACTGCCTGTATGTCTTAGATAGAAAGTGGTTCTTGTTCTTGATTAAGACAGTTTTTGTTCTGTTTTTATTGTTGGAACTTTCTTTATTTTACTATAACTACCGTTTCTAATAAGGTCTTCTAGTTTTCCTTTATATTTCATTATGATCATCACTACAGTCACATTGCCTTTCTTAACTAATAGTATGATGATGATGTCATATCTCTGTAAGGTTTTGATTGCCAGTCTTTCCAGTTTTGTGATGTTTTATTTGGGCGGCTTGGATTTCTCCAGTATCTCTCTCACTTTCCATCATAGCTCATCCACCAAAGCCTGAGGAATTTTCAAGGCTATTTCTTCAATTCAGGCAATGATATCCAAGTATGGTATCCACTTGATTGTTGTCGTGAAGTTGAAACTCTTGTTCAGTACTGACTCATCAGAGGCAATCAGCTGATTTTGACTGATGATGATTACTGTATTTACTGGGTGTCGAGGGGACATTGTATGTCACCTTCTGATTTTTCAATCTGATATGTGAAACTAAAACAACCTACCCTAGTGGATAAAATAAAGGGTTCAGCTCCAATCACCTCAAGAAGGCTGGAGCGTACAATGGCTGAAATGTGAATATAGCAATGAAGATGAAGACAACACTTCAAACTGTCTGTCTGTCTGTCTGTCAGTCTGTCTGTCTTTTTAAAATAGATTTATAATCTTGAAATTTTTAAGAAATTTGATAAATGGAAAGCATTTCATTAAAAAAAGATTTGATTGAAAATAGATTTTATTATGAGTTTTGTCATTCTAAGCTTCATCAGATCCAAAAACGTAAGCCAGAATTGTGTGTATGTACATTTGTGTATATCTGAATAAAAAGGGAAGGGAAAAAAAAAACTATTCTTAGTACTTGCCTTGATAAAGTCCCTCTATGGAAGACACACATCAGCTAAGAGTAGTTCTTCCTCTTGTCTTTTTATTTACTTTGTTCCTTTACAGATACTCTCTATCTGAAAATAAATTACACACACACTCATATATATACATTTACACACACACACACACATATATATTGACATACCCAACAGCTAAAACTTTCTTTGTATAATGTCCCAATTATAATTAAAGATGTGCTGGATTAAGTGCATTGACAAGATGATTATATTGACAAATAAATTTGTTGTGCAACAAAATTGTTGTATATTCTAATGATGGAAAACCAGCTTACTTTTTTTTTCATCCACAGAGTACGGTGTTATTGATGTACAATACCTGTACCCACCCCAACACAAAAACACAGTTTGTTTTTTGTCTTGTTTTTGTTTAATAAGTCATTACTGTGCTATGTTTACAGATTTTGTCTTAACAGATTTAATGGCTGAATCAAACAGCATGTGGGGGATTACATTTTTTTGCAATCTCTTTCAGCATATTCAAAAGGCACAGAAAGCTATTTACTGGATATCTTGTAGCAGTTCCCAAAGTCTGAGGTCACAATACTACTCCCCATGTGATCAAGGGTTACCTCAGTTCCTCCTCATATTTAATTGTCTTTGTAAAAATTTTTTTGCCAGAAAATTTTTAACATATACAAACAACTAAAGCTAAGTTACATCTTTTTGTATAGCACTCAGGAAATCTTAAAAGCTTTTTCAAATCTACTCAACTTTTTATAGCTTGCCAACAATTACTAGATCTGAAACATACAGGATGTACGGCCCCCACTTCCCTCACAGTATGGTTCCCATAGTTTCAGCTTTGCAATGGGCTCATCAAAACATAAATCTGATATATAATGGAAAGAGAATATGAATTTATCTGTTTAATGATGGGACAGTAGTAAGTTCTTGGCCCAACCTACTTCCTAAAATATTATAAAAATTCTTTTTTTATGTCTTCTTGATTGGACTGATAGCTTTTCACAACACACTCTCTCTCTCTCTCTTTCTCTCTCTGTCCTCGAGATCAAAAGCGATAGATATAATGTGGCTTTCCTGTCTTTTCTACAAATATTTTCATGGAACAATTTCTTTTCATGCATTTCCCACCTGTAGAACTCCCTCTACTTACCTGCTTCCCTGATAGCTACAATCTCCAAAAATTTAAATGCAATGTCAATTGCCATTTTTATCCTTTTTTCAATACCTCCTGTACACAGTCATTTCTCTTACTTTAACCCCCTGTAGATTTGTATCTCTCTCTCTCTCTCTCTCTCTCTCTCTCTCTCTCTCACACACACACACACACACACACACACACACACAATGGGTGTCTCAGAATTAACTGTTAATGAATTCTATCAAATTTTAAAAAACTGACACAATTTTATGTTTGTTACTAAATTATGATACAAAATACTATTTTATAAATCTTAAGTCAAAACTTTATTGAAAATTTTCAACATGTGCTCTATCTGTATCCCTGTAAATTTCAAATATATTCTTAGTGTTGCAAAACACATTTTGAAGCATTTCAAGAGTTATCTCTAGCACTGCTAATTGAATCATTCTTTAAGCTCAGCTAAACAATTGATATTTTGATGATGAACCTTTATTTTTATGAAACCACATGCAAAGAAATCCAGTAGAATCAACAAAGATGTGTTCTTGTATATTCATTATAATTAGTGTTTTGAAAGGAAATGAAAAAAATAAAAAAATCATTATAAAGTTATAAACAAAATTAAAATTTATACATTTCTAATATATATTAAACATGATGAACAAAAATAAAATAGAAAGTTGAATAGATAGTTAATTCTTGGACACCCTATATATATATATATATATATATATATATATATATAAATTGCTGATACTCCCTGAAGAGGAGATAACAAGTTCATCTCTTCAAAACTCTGGAGATGAACCTCTGGATGCTGAAAGTAGACTCAATCAGCTAAGTAACAACTTTTACTTATATTAATTCTGTTATATATATATATATATATATATCAGTCAGCTAAGTGCCATACATGATACACGCTTGGGCGATCATGTCCTGAAAGAGACATGACTGACTGGGCAGAAGATTATCCCACAGTAGGTTGCCATTGCTTTCTGCGGTAGACTGGTTGCCGACCAAGGCTATAGAACCCAATCTGTCCTGTTACTTAACCCATAATTGGAAAGAATAGACAGATTAATACCTTTCCCAAGGGTATTTGTGTGTAAGTGAATGCAATGAATTCAGCTGGAATTTGAACTCGGCTCCCCGATTTCTTGTTCCGAGTCGATATCCAATGCACCACAATGCACATCCTGTCTGTTCTATTTAACAGTATATGTTTAGAGTATATATATATATTCAAAACATATACTGTTAATTATAACAAACAATGAATGTCTATTATGTTTAATCAGGTAGGCTTAAAAGAATTACTCAAAGCTGAATCAATCAAACACCATTACCATAAGAATCCTAACACACCTCTAATAAAAGCAGCCACACATCTAAAAAATAACAAAAATAATGTTATCCAACGTGCTGATAAAACCAATACATTTGTTATTTTAAACAAACATGAATATCACTCCAAATTACAGGCCTATCTGTATGATCACAATAGATTTCAAAAACTAACTAGTCATACCACCTTCTAACTTAAAAAACATATTAATAAACTTATGACTGAAAACAATGATGAAATGGGATCCTATAAACTTCAAAAGATTATAGGTGACTATCAGCCTGGCTACCTTTATGGAAATGTAAAAATCCATAAAAAAGATCATCCCCTCCAACCTATCATTTCATAATTACCCACACCAATATATAACCTTTCCAAAACACTTAACAAACTAATTACTCCCCACCTTCCAAGTAAATATAGTATTAACTCCACAAATGAATTTATACAGATTCTCTATTCTGTAAAATCTAACAATCAAATAATTGCATCTTTGGATGTCCAAAATTTATTCACTAATGTTGCCATCCATGAAATGATTGACATCATTATCTGTGATGTATATATATTCATGCTACTCTCCCACCATTCAATATTAAACCCACTATTTTAAAAAACTATTATTAGCATGCATCACTCAAGTACCCTTTCATGACCCCTTAGGTAATATTTATACTTAAATAGATGGTATTGCGGTGGGATCTCCTTTAGGTCCCCTCTTTTCTAATTATTATATGGCACATTTAGAAAAAAATATAATTAATGACAATAATAAACCCTCTATTTATGTAAGATACATAGATGACATTTTCATTTTAGCTAAGAATATTGATCAAATTACACAACTTGAAAATAAATTTGAAAGTCACTCCATCCTCAAATTTACATTAGAACTTAATATTAATAATAAAATTCCATTCCATGATGTATTCATTGATTCTAGCACACATAGATTTACTACTTCTCTATATAGGAAACCAACTAGCATAAATTAGTGTCTTCTTAATTATAATAGTGAATGCCCCCAACAATATAAGTTACCTGTTATAAAAAACTTACTTCAACGCACACAAATGATATCTTCTTCCAAATCCATATTCTATAAAGAATTACACAACATTAAACAAACACTTGTTAACAATGGCTTTCCTAACTCTATCATTGATCAACAAATTAAAATGTATCTCAATAAACTTAATAATACCTCTAACAATATTGATAATATTAATAATAATAGTGTACATCAAAATAAACATAACACTACTAACTTATACTATTACAACCAAATGCATCATAGTTACAAACAAGATGAAACAACACTCAAAAACATAATTCGCAGAAATGTTAAACCAATAAATAATAATAATCAAATTAAGCTCATCATATATTATAAAAAATTTAAAACAATTGACCTCATAGCCTCTAATAACCCTACAACCACACAACTAAATCCACTATAAAAAACCAGTGTAGTGTATCAATTTACATGCTCATTCAGAGATTGTATCTCTGGTACTAGCAATAAACCTACTACATATATTGGTTTTACTACAACCATGCTCTCCCATAGACTTACCTGCCACCTTTCTGATCAGAGTTTAATTAAACAATATTTCTTAGAAAAATATAACCATGTAGGTAAAATTAGACAGATTTTAGTCAATAACACAATAATACTCACTCATACACACAGTAAAAAGAACCTTCAGATATTGGAGGCCATCTACATTAAATCAAAACAACCCACACTTAATAAAATCACATTTCAATCTGGTCATAACACATTACATTGCATTTAGACATATGGTTCTATGAACATTTTGGTCTCTCACGCGGTGTGACGTCATAGAACCGCATTACAAATTTACGAACTACATCTGCTATTCAGTGACTGTTATCATTGCTTAGCAATATTTTCTGTCAACACAAGATAAAATCATCTTTAAAGGTGGATGTATTTATGTTAATGTCCCTGTAATCTCTCTGAAGACAGCTCATGTGAACCGAAAACAAAGAACCAGCAAAATAATAGAATATCCAAATGTTGGAAAACTTTTGTCTTTATTTTCACCTGAAATTAAAGCCAAAATATGATGTTTGGAATGGCTCATGATTAAACATAATAGACATTTATTGTCTGTTATATTTAACGGTATATATTTAGAAAATTATCTGCTGCCTCAATACACTATATATATATATGTATATATTAATAATATACATTTTTCCTCACTGCTAGTATAATTAGTCAGGTGCTGATTAAAAACTATTGTTACTAACACAGCTTATTTTAAAAAAACATGTTATTAACATTCTTGTTATTGACTACAAGACCTCCTACAGAAGGTAGCTGAAAAGAGTGACAAGAAAGGACTACAAATAAACTGCAAGGAAATCAAATGCATGGTGATCAGCAAAAAGAGAAGCCCAAAATGCCAAATATTGGGGGGGAATACTAAAATCAAGCAGATACAAAAATTTAAATACCCTGGAAATCTGCTAACAGAAGACAGAAAGTGCAACACAGACATCCAAAGGCAAATTGGCATGGTGAAGGACACATTCCAGAAGCTGATTGGAGTATTAAGAGACAGGAAAATTTCACTAGAAACAAAGAAGAGAGTACTGGATTGCTATGTGATGTCAGTTCTCAAATATCGCAGTATATTGAAGATGAATGAAAAAACTTGAAGCAATTGAAATGTAGTTCTAAAGAAATATGCTGCAGATATCATTGATTGAGCATGTGAGCAATGATGAGGTTTTGGAAAAGATGGAAACGAAAAGGAAATTAATACTGAGCATCAGGAAGAGACAGCTAAAGTTCCTGGGACATGCAATGAGAAAGGAGAGCTTGGAGAATCTGATACTAACTGACCAGATAGAGGGAAGGAGAGACAGGGGAAAACAGCAGATAACATATTTGATGGGTCTGAGGAGGTGGTTAGCAGAAGGGTACTTGTGTGGTGTAATAGGAGAAAGCATGCTAAGAGCCACCAGGGATAAGGAAACGTGGAAGACCATGATCAACTATGTCCTGAAAAGACAAGCGAAGAAGAAGAAGAAGAATAAGAAGAAGGAGGAGGAGGAGGATGGTGATGGTGATGGTGATGATGATGATGATGATGATGATGATAATAATAATAACAATAATCATATATGTAAAAATAATATATGTAAAAATTGTGAAAATAGGAGCCATCATTGCATGGTGACTCAATTTTAGGCTTCAATGCAATCTTAAGACCAAGTGTCAGTTACTTTGAGACATGAAACTGACAGTAACTATACAGTATTGATTTCTATGCTCACACCTTATCTATAAACATTGTCTGTGATAATGAGCATTCTTTCTCAATAAATATAGCTATGTTTAAACTAGATATATATTATTTTATTTAATTTCATTATTTATAAATGTATCCATACTAAATTATACATATATAGACATCTATATGTACTGTACATACTCCTGTGCAGAGTTTTGGGAGAAAAAAACTCATCATCCAGGTCATCTCACAACCCAGAAATTGACTCCATGCAATTTTGGCTCGTCTCAAAAATACTGGAAAACTCATAGGCTGATGAAGATATAAATGTAAGTAGACACTAATTGGGTATACCAAACATGCAAGTGTAAGAATATAACATTTGGTCAATCAGATGTTGTGTTTGGGTTTACTTGCATGTCATTTAGTCTACCAACTGGTGTGTCTACTTACATTTATATCTTGGTCAGCCTATGAAATTTTCAGCCAACCCTTGTATAATGACTGTTTAAAAATAAAATTTAAGACTGTGGGCAAGATTAAAGAGAGAGCAAGAGGTCAGCCAATAACAACCTCAAAAGATGTACAGACAGTTTTGAAAAGTAAAAAGAATACTAGAAAAATGTGTCAGGATCTAAGAGCAGTAACTTGAAAAGGAATAATGCTCTATTTCCCAAGTTAAGCTTTTTTTTTCTATTAATATGAAATAAATGGAAAGTAAAGATTGCATATATATATATAAAAGAATTACTATTGTTCACCAAATTCAATGCCTAAGAGCCACTCAAGATAGAGGGTACTAAATGAAGATTCTGTAACAGTGTACCTGGATGAAACAAGGGTGCATATTATGAACATCATTTTTATATTATATATTATACTATTACATTATTTTAATGAACAAACATCAGAATATCAATTTCAAAAAGGACTAAGAACCTTTCAGGGAACCCTTATAAACTAGATGATAGCTGGATACTAAATGAAACATTGCTTGGGAAAGATGTGTATTAAGTAACTTTCTAAGTTAAATGCTTCCACAAAAAGCAAGATAAAACTTTATCCAAGATAAAACTATACTTATCAATTTGATATATCAAAATTTGATATCGTTTGAGTTAAACCAATGATACAGAAAACAAACAAAAGAAATCTAACAATGTGAGCTGATCAAGCATCACTTTATGAATGTGGAAACTAAAATAATTTTTTCAAAACATCCAAAAACGTGAAACCCAAACAACTATACATGTAAATGTACAGATTTGATTCAACAATTAAATCAACAGTTAAATACTGCATGGAAATTACTTCTGTAAGTTTGCAAAGTATGCTCCAAAGACTTGTTCAAGATATTCGGCAACCTTAACATTTAGTAACTAGTAACCAATTGCTGTAAAGCTTTCCATGGACAGTGGTGTAAGTCTGATGCATTTGAAAAAGAAAGGAAAAGGTAGCATAGGCCTATTTTGTGTCCATAGTGGGGACGTTACAAGCAAAACATTTTTTTATATTTTTTCCCTCAACATACTGGCTGCCTCCTTATTGTGTGTTTAAATTTTGTTCTGTGGCTCAACTTGTTATATATATATGTACTGTATGTTTAGTATCACTCACATACACATACACATACGTGTGTGTGAGTGTTATGTGCAAATAGTATAACTGTCATCAGTGAGCTGAGTTCAAATTCTGGCTTAGTTGAGTTCCCTTTTGCAGAAACATTCTTGAGAAAGTCTTGAATTCATCTTTTTTTCTTTCCAGCAATGGGTTAAATGAGTAGACTGGACTCTCTAGCCTTGGCTGCGACCATTCTAAGGGAAACTTAGAAAGGAATGGGAATCCAGTTTACTATCTTTCCCAAGCCAAGAAGGCATGGCATTTCAAGGAAAATAAAGGAAACTAATCTGTAAAAAGGCATGTGTGGTTATGTCCTGAAGAGAAATAGCATTAAAAAATATATATGTTTTATAAAATATTTTCAAATTTAACCCAATTTTTGGAGTTCATCTCTCTGATTATTTCTAGTCATTCTTTTTGTATTATTCAGGTGTTCTTGATACACTAATGCCAATCATGGACCTTGGCAAGTCGGGAAGATCAAAATATTAGCTCTCTCTTTCTAAGTACCCCAATACATGTTTTAGCCAATTAATTTAAATACAAAATAGGATTCTAACCAAAATTTATGTTCTCTCCCACTAAATATATATGATTATATCAATAAACACATTATTTAATATAAAAAAGCCTTTTGAAGAACAAAATGCATAACATAGGATCTTTCCAATTAGTTATATATATATATATATATATATATAGAGAGAGAGAGAGAGAGAGAGAGAGAAATAGCTCAATTGATACAGTGTGGACATAAGCATGAACACAACATGGTTTAATACTTTAAGCAATATTCATACTATCTTTATCTGCAAACATTCTATTTCTGCTTATGCTGATCACTCTTCCTACATAAATATAATACACACTTGTTTAGCATTTTTACCACCTACTTCAGACATTGGTTTGCTGTTTCCATTACAAATAACATTTTTGTAGTCCATTAAAATTGTTAACTTTCAAAATCAGACTGAGACTGCTTAATGTTCATTTATAGCCCAGAATATATGCCTGACCTTTACCCTTTTCAACTGATAAAACTATTAGTTAAGATAGTCAACAAAACTGCCTCTAAATTTTAAATCTCTGCTAATCTGATTTTACATCTGTATAAATATTTGTGGAAACATTAGGATAACTACATCTGTGTAAACAATTGTGTAATTACAGCTCCATAAATATTTGGGAAAATATATTTGGATAAATGTCTGTATAAATATTAGGGTACTCAGAAGGTAATTACATTTTACCAGATTGATTGGTTACTTTGTTTTTTATGGTTTATCAACCCTTTGTTGATTATTTAAAGCTGAAACATGTTTTGAATTGTAAGAGCAATTCCTTTTTTGTGAGGTAATACTGCATCAACAATTTTTGTGAATAAAAGCAATTTTTTTAGATACATATCTTACTATTTAATTCATAGCTTGGGAAGAAGATGGATTCTTACCTTTCACAAGGACATTTACATGTAAGTGAATGTGACAAACATTTTATTAGAAAGAATATAAAAACAAATGTAAGTAGAATTTACTTAGTCAAATTTACTGAATGTTCTGCCACTTATAAAATGTTCTTGCGATTAAAACAAATGAAAATCTCTGTCTGAATTTTTGGTTTGAAGATTTATCCTTATTTGCATTATTTACATTTGGAATCATCTTTGTTGTTGTTATCATAACCTTTCAGTCATTGTACCCTCTGGAATTCCCCCAGTTTTTTATCAATATGGGTAACCTACAGGAATTCTGAATTGAACCCTTTATTTAATATTTGCCTATATTTCTAAGATGAGTTATTGTAATTACTTATACTATTTACATTGTTCAGACTGTTGTCCTCATCTTTGTTGTCATATTCACAAACTGAACCCTTTATTTTCTCAGTATCAGTTATCAAGGACACATGGCCTAGTAGATAAAAGCATTGGTTGAATCTAGTGACTTGACCAAAAGAGTTGTGAGTTCAATTCCTGGCTACAACAGAAGTGAACAAAAACTTAGAGAGTTGAATTAAAGGAACTAATACTGAGACATCTGGAAAACCATGGCTTGTGGAACTAAATCTACCCTGGTGAACAAAATAAAGAGTTCAGTTCAAATTTTCAATCACCTGAAGAAGGCTAGAGCATACAACGACTGAAATGTTGTGAATGTGGCAACAAAGATGGGGACAACAGTCCAAACAATGTAAATAGTGTAAATAATGACCATTTATTTAATCTACAGGGGTGGACTGTTCTCATTCCACTGTCCATCTCTGAGGATATAAACTAGTTCTTATTTTTAATGCTGCTCAGTTATTGCTCATCCATTTCCACTAAACACAAGTACACACTGCTCATTCCAAGGATTGAACTCACAATCACTATGTCATTAAATTCACTAACCAATGCTTTAATCCCATACAACAGATAAGCAATAACTGATCTATACTAAAATAAGAATTAAAAAATACCCCTAGACATGGGGAGTGGAATAAGAACAGTCTACCTCCATAGATTAAATAAAAATTTAATTTCAGAATTCCTTGTAGATTACCCAGATCAATATAAACCTGAGGAATGCCAAAGAGCACAACAGATGAAATGTTATAATAACAACAACAAAGATGAGGACAATAATTTGAATATAAATAGTGTAAAAAATGAAAATATGTAGGGGCTAAATCTGGTGAGTATGTAGAATATAGATATTTTTCTTAGGTTTGTTTTGAAGAGTGTGTGTTCTTGCATGATCAAGAATTACACTTTTTCTGTTTATAAAAACAGGACACTTTCAACATTATATTTTACCTACCCACATTGCTGGCAATAAACATCTGCAGTGATCATCCTTCTATGTTTAAGTTGCTCATAATAGACAACACCATCTATATTCTACCAAACACAAAGTAAGGACTGGTGTGAATGAAGTCTTGGTTTTGATGTTGGCACTGGTTTTTCATTTCATGATAACCACTGGCTTTTTTATTTTCTGTTAACATTCAAGATCCATTTTTCCTCTGTAACAATATGATACAAAAAGGAAAGGTTCACATTAAAACTGCTACAGACAATGCAATGTTGTGTTCATCTCTCAACCAAAAGCAACTTAAATTCTCTTTTCGCAAATTTCCTGGATGAAAAAGAAGCAACATATTAATGGATTGATAATGAAATAATTCTAGATGAAGTTTCCTATTTTCCGACATCACTTGGTTGATCATAATTCATAGCAGTGAAAAAAGTAATTATTTTCTGAACATCTCAATATCTTTGTCAATGTTCCTTCATTAGACAAGGAATCTGCATATTTCCTGCCAGTACTATTTTCCTCAATTTTGTTCTTTTATTTTTCCTTCTTCTCACTGAAGATTTTCATTCTCTTTCACTCTCAATATCCCCTTGCATCCTAATGCCATTGTTCCCTTGTTTGTGGGGAAATCATAAAAAAAATGTTTTGCAAATGATTTCACAACATGCCAACATTTTTTATTTATTTAATGTCAAATTTTGCTTGAGGCACCCAGTAAAAGATCAAACTCAGTAGTAATGGTCAACCAGACTAGCCTCACAAACTATTATCCAACAGTAAGGTGTCTGGAAATGATTTTATTATGAAACTTCATTGGAAATTATCAAACCCACTACTTACAAGTGGTTTTTTTTTATGTATTTAATTTACACTCTTAATATCCCCTAACATCAAACACAGAAAAAAAAACTAGGTTAAAAAATACAGAAAAAAAATTTGATAAGACAATATTATGGCCCAAAGTTGAGAACTAAACCATAAACATAGGTTTAAAATTTAATGCTGCCATAAACAAAAGCAACAAAGCAGGAGACAAACAAAGCAGTATTTATCTGTTTACTATTCAATTCACTTGCTGATAAATAACAATGGTAAATACAAATAATAACATAAAATATGAAAGTCAGTAACATAATATATGCAACACATGTTCATCAGTCATACATTATATTCTCCATAGGATTTGTTTAGTGAATGTGGTTCGACAAAACAGAATAAACATGCTTAACCACTTCTGAATAATTTTTTGCCTTCATTTAACAACTTCAAAACCAGATTATTTTTGTTAGGTCACTTAGGTTGATTGATTTTATGAAATGTTAGTTCATGTTATTTAAGGTAAA
This sequence comes from Ascarosepion bandense, assembly GCA_037127315.1. NCBI lineage: Eukaryota > Metazoa > Mollusca > Cephalopoda > Sepiida > Sepiidae > Ascarosepion > Ascarosepion bandense. The sequence goes on from JBBBDQ010000766.1 coordinate 2,704,604, forward strand.
ATTTTGTATAGGGCACTCAGTGAGAGCACCTGTAAATGATTTTATTTTGAAAATGTAGTGGAAATAATTTTTTTATGAAAATACATTGGAGATGATTTATGATGAAAATTTACTGAAAATGATTTTACTATGAAAATGATTTGGAAATAATTTGTCTATAAAAGTGGCCAGCTTATAACTTTTCTGTTTCCACTCTTAATGAGATGTAATGAATGACAATCCAGTTATCTGCAAGAAAACCTATGACAAAGAAATTTCTAATCAACTATCTTGTTAGCTTCCTGTAAGTAGAAAAATAATGATAATAAATATAATTATCCACATTTGAGTTGATGTGTCTATATAAAAATGCATATATATATATATATATATATATATATATATATATATATATATAATTATGAAACAGTTATAGGTCAGAGTCAAATTAGACCAGTAAACAGTAGTATTAAAAATGTACTCAGTACACATTTGAATAAAAAATAAAGCATTAGGAAATCAGTTGGTCCATAATGCATGATGATACCAAAAGGTTGAAACTATGGTAGTGTAATTGGCTAATTTTAATAATTTTCATATATATATATATATATATATATATATATATATAGGATGTGTTTTGTGGTGCAGTGGATATTGGCTCAGGAGTGGAAAGCTGAGTTTGAATTCCAGTTAAATTTGTTGCATTCATTTATGTGCAAATACCCTTGGGAAAGGCATTAATCCATCGCTTCCCCCTCCAGCTATAGGTTAAATAACAGAACAGATTAGGTTCTATAGCCTTTGTTGGGAATCAGTCTACCATGGAAAGTAATTATAGCAACCTACTGTGGGAAAATTTTCTGCTCAGTCAGTCATGTCTCTTTCAAGGCATGATCACCCAAAGCATGTATCATTGTGCCACTTAACTGATTGATATATATATATTGTTGTGGATATGTACACAACTCTGCAGAATGTGATGTGGACTCACTTAAATGGTATAATACTGATCCTGAGAATTTTCATATTAGACTGCTAGGAGACAGCTAAAAGACTGCTAGCCATAATGAACTTCAAATTCTACTACAGATTTCAGCAAGACTACGACGACTTGAGTGGCTTTATATTTCTTGAGTGTGTTATCTTCATTCAACACAATGAAGACACAACAATGGTGATGAAGATTCAAACTTACACAGAAAAGGAAAAACAATCTTTTTTTCTCTCTCTTGACACTTTCTACTCTGTCCGCATTCAAAAGTGCTCCATCACAAATAGAAAATGCTGTATTATTGTTACCAAAGTTACTTTTAGCTTCACTCCATTTTGACTTAATGTCATTCATAGTATATTGAAATTATCATTTTTAGAATGAATTTTGATATCGTTTTTTATGACCAGCAATTCTTCAGTAGTGTTACACATAAGGCTTTTAATTTCACTTTATGATTCTAGCAAAGCAATGACAGAGTTATGTCTGGTATATCTGGCTATTTCAGTACTTCATACATGGTACACTGTTATTCATGACGTAATGGAGTCCCAACAGTTAATGACTTAGCACTTAAATACAACTCCACTCAGTTGCATACGATACCACACTCTCCCTGAACCAGAGTGGCTGTATACCTTTGTTTTTCTTTTGGCTACATAGTTCTTGCTTTTGCTCCTCTCATTATTGGTCACCTTGGTCTTTCTTCATCCTTTCCTTCATCAGTTTTTTCTTCTCCACTTATGTCCATGTCTTGTTCATCCTCATTGCTGTGGTTTTCTCTCTCTTCTTGCGTCTGCATTTCTGTTTTCTGTTCTGCCTCCTCATTTTAGTTACCTTCCTCCTCTCAACTTTGATCTGCCATCTCTACATTGTCTGACACAATACTTTTTCTAATTTGATCCACATGAGTCAAAACATACTGCCCCTTCTTCTCAATCAAAGCTGTATTATTGCCTCTCTGCAAAAAAAAAAGTTCACTTCTTTGGGATTTGCCCTTTTGTCATTCTTGTACCATATTTTTTCTTGTGGCAAAAGACATGATAATGGGGCTTAAATCTGTCTACCCATGAAGAGTGATGGGTTCAACTTTCTCTCTGTGTGCAGTATTGACCTATAACTTAGAGAGCATTTTTGCTAAAAACGCCTCAATGTTTTCTGTGATGGATAAGAATACCTTCAATGTCATTTTAACTATTTGTACCATCTGCATTATAATTCCATTAGATTGAGGATGGTACAGAGTAGTTTTATATGGCAAGCAGCCTATCCTCCTCAACCATGTACACAAATTTTCATCCAAAAATTTTGCAGCATTATCTGACACTAAAATTTGCGGTACTCCATTCAAATACCTCTCAAAACCTGTTTGACTGTGGATGCTCTCCAGTCTTTAACCTTGATTACTTCTTGCCAACCAGAGTATCCATCCAGCATTATGAGAAATGATCCTCTGCTCCATGTGTACTATAAGCCATGATATGCCTCTTTAGGCCTTGAATGAAGCTCTTTTTGCCAAAATCTTCTAATTTTATTGCATTTTGAACATTTATTGATATCCTTTGCATAATGTGGCCACCATGCTTGTAAAGTTAATTTTCTGCATGTCGCTTTGATGCCACAATGTATGTTATGGTGCACCCATCTCAGTATCTGTCTTTAACATCTGCAGAGCTACTATCACCTCTCCATTACATCTAATTTTCATTTTTAATTGTTAACTCATGCTGTAAATGACTGCTTTACAATTGAACAGTTGTTCCACTTATTATTCTTTTGCTTATTTTGCTCAAGTCTGGATCTTGCTCAGTATCATTTTTTAATCTGTTGACTGGAAGTACATCCGTCTCTACCCTTTGAATTATTTTGTCTTCCTCAGTTCCATATTCATTGTCTGCTCCTTTTATAAACTGCAGTCTTGACAATGCATCTACGTGAGGGATTGTATTTCCCTTAACATATACAATGTCAAAATCAAATGCCATGATTATTAAAACCAGCATAAAATTTTCAATGATGTAACTTTTGGCAACTCCTTTCTTGAGTTAATAATAAACTCCAACAGCTTGTAGTCTGACTTTAGGAGAAATTTCTTACCTAGTGAAAAATGTGGTCCCCTCTCCATACTCCAAACAATTGCTAGGGCCTCTTTTTTAATGTTTGAGTAATTCATCTCTGCCATTGACAATCTCCGACATAAGTATAGTATTGGATGATCTTCCTGCAATAGGATGGCAGCAATCTCTTTCTCATTTGCGTCTGTGGTTAACATTATCTCTTTCTTAGGATCAAATACCTTTGTTATACATTTCTTTTTAATAATTGCTTTCAGTATTATAAAAGTGTTATGTTGTCTTTGTGTCAATTACAACTGTGCCCTTTTTACACAAATCTGACAATGGTTTAATTAGTTCATTACATTTCTAGATGTATGTACTGTAAAAAATTATCAACCCTAAAAAAGATTCCAATTCATTTTTATTGGTTGGAATTGTTACCTCTGTAGCCTTTCATTAGGTGCTAATCTGGTCTTTGATATTTAGTAACCCAAATACGCCAGATTTTTGCAATCAAAGTTACATTTGTCTCTATTAATGGTTAATCCGGTGTTTTTCAATCGCCATAATATTTGATCCACTTCTTGTTTTAACTCTTGTTTGGTCTTCGCTCGTACCCCTATCATCTTAGTAAATTATCATGTTAGTTATTTTGCCTAGAAATATTCCTTTGATTGCCTTTTGAAATATATAACAAAAAGTTTTAATTCCAAATGGTGAGTTCACCTAAACAGGCCTATAGAGGTAGTGATTGTGGCATTTTCTTTAAATTTTTCATTTATCTGAATTTGGTTGTAGGCTGATCTCAAGTCAATTTTCACAAAATATTCCATGTTTACCAGTTCATGGCTTGCAGTTTTGATGTTTGGTAACGGAAATGAGTTCGAGCATATCTGGTGATTTACTCCAATTTTCTAGTCATCGCATATCCACAAATCTCTACCAGCCTTTTTTGTTCTACAATAGGTGAGGCCCAGTTACTTCCACCATGTGTATTTTTTTCAAGAATGCCTTGCTTGATCATATGGTTTAATATGGCTACCACTAAAGGCAGTATATGTACTGGTACTTTTCTGGCTTGAATGTACTTGGGGTGGAAATTTTCTTTTAAATGAATACTCACTTTGTATACTTTTAGAAGTCCTAGTTCACTCTCTTGTGCTTCCAAGAAGTTTATTAATTTGGCTGTATCAATCTTTACTATGCCAATACCAAATACTCCAGTCCTTTTTGCATGCTGCTACCATGATTTGAATAACCTCAAACCAAGTATGCGTTTCAAACATGCTGCGGAAAGTACCCAATGTCTTTATTGTTGTTCCATCAAATTGTTTTAACTATAAACCACTTTCTATTAACTTGGGCCAACTTGATCCAAAAATTTCTTGAAATTAAAGTTATTTTGCTACCCACTTCTTCTTGCATGCTTAATATATGGCTATTTGTTTTCACATGCTCTTTACCATTCTTGTGTGTATTTATCACAAATACACTGGCTTCCGCTGTTCTTCAGGAGGGGTGTTTATTACTCTCATTTTTTTACATGTCTTTCACTTCTACAAATGGTCATAAAATGATTCATTTTTTTGCTTTTAAGACACTGTTTCCACAGCATTAGACACTTAATTTTATTCTTTTCATGTACCGTTCTATAATAACTACACTTTGGTTTAGATTATGTTTAACCTGCATGACTAACTCTTCTCTTGGCTGGTCGAAACCTCTGATTTTCTCCAGCTGCTGTAAATAGTCCACACTTACTTCTAAGTTCATATGGCCACCTTGTATGCATTCCAGTATTTTTTGTTTATGGGTCATGAAATCCTTCAGTTGTTCGTAACAGAATCAGCTCGTCTTCAGTTGACATGCCTTGAATCTCGAGTTTCTCAAATTCACAGTGCTTTGCCTGTTCCTTGAGCTTGTGTATATATTGTATAATAGATTCTGCTGGTTGCTGCCTGGCTTCCATAAATTTTGTCCTTTCAGTAATGACCAGTATTATTTTCGGCCTGATGTTTCTTTTTATTCTATTATACAGACAACTTCCTCAAAAAATATCTGTTCTAACTCATCAAGGTATACCATTGTGGAGATTTTCTTTAATGCCTCACACCCCACAGAAGCCATAAACAAGTCTATTATTTGATTCTGTCCATCTTCCATTTTTGAATCTTTGAGATTACGCACTCTTGCTGGAGCCGCAAAGGCTTTTATCCAAATTTTGACATATTTGAGATTATCCATAGAACCAAAGCATCCTATCGGTGACACCATTTGTTATGTCTGGTATATCTTACAGTTTCAATACTTTATACGTGGTACACTGCTATACGTTATGTAATGGAGTCTCAACAGTTAGCAGCTTAGCTCTTAAATACAACTCCACACATTTGCATAGGATACCACACACAGTATCATCAAAATCTTTTTATATTTTGAATACCCATTTCTATTTTAATCAAATACTAACATCAATGCCCCAATAAATTATTTTTAGAGTCTGTTCTTATGCTCCTAAAATTAGAAATAACTTGTATTTTGATTGGTCACCACAGACTATATAATAATGTCACCCTGATTGAGGGGTTTTGGTTAATTTTGAATCTTTTAAAACTTTTCAACTTGAAATCAGCACCATCAGTTGATAAGATACAAATAGTGGCGAAACAAAATAGCTATTTTTGTAGTGATATTGTAACATATTTAAGTTATAAATTCTTAATGAATATTATTTGCTCTACTTTGTTCTGAGCACTTTTTTAAGAATAGTGATTTTTGGTACAGAATTTTATTCCATTTATACCTAAACTGATTAAAGAATTTCATATAGATTTCAGAGAAATATTTCTATATTTCAAAGTACATATACATATACAAAGATAAACATTTTTTGCTTATCTGCTAGGAAACCCTGGACATCTGTTTTGTTTAACTATTGAAGGTGAAGAGAGAGAAAAAATTCATCTCTCTTTCAATGAGCAGCAAAAACACATGGCCAAGTACATATTTAATTATTTTTCATAATCTCACCTTTTCTTTCCTTATTGCTAATTATAATGCTTATCTATATTTTAAAATAATTTTATTAACTTTTAATTTTTATTTTATTATTACTTATTATTTTGGTTTCATACTCTTACATAGTTTCGTAAAAAGTGTTAGAGGTTATTTGGTGTTTTATCTGTTGGTATCAGTACATATCTTTTCACTAGCATAATGTTGTTGTAGTATATATATATATATATACCCAACCCTAATGAGTGACAACATCATAACAGGGTCCTCACAAAACTTCAAAGTCGGCGTGAAAAATTAATATTGTAAATGAAAAATTGGTCTTTTACTATTGGATTAGATATTGTCATTCTATCTTGACATATTCTTTATATAAGTAAATGATTCTGACACTCAAATCTTCTTTGAGATGGTAAAACATTAATGGGAAACACCAAATAGAACAATATACTTCAGAAAGGCTGAAGAATGCATTGAAAGAAATATCAGGAAAATAGCCAAAAGAAGAATATTCATGCAAAGAACTCATGAAACAAAAAAATACTGAGCAGCACACAAAAATGACCACCTGCAACTATCCACTTGAAGAAGGAACGCTAAAGGACACATTGTCTTTAAAATGTGGTCATGAAAACACCCAAAAATGAAGAAACTATTTAAAGTAGTTCTTGAAGTAAAAAAAGGCTTTGGCCAGCAATCAAAGACTTTCAGATCCAGCTAGCCACTTGAGGAAGGGTGAAGCAAATATATGATGATAAAAACAATTAAGATAAAGATAATTATTAGATAACTCATTGAATAAGCAATCTGTAAGTTACAAAACCATGCAATAAAATATTTTATCAACATCATTGGCATACTCTTTATAAACAGTTCTTTTTTTTATTATTGATAACAGGTTGCCTTTGACAGACAAGATTCATGGCTTGTTTCTAGTTAATAAATTATTTATAGGCAATACAATATTTTTACACAGTAACTTGTTTCCAAGAAATGGGCTATATTCTAAACAAAATCTACTGATAATAAACAGGATAAGAGACTTTTGCTATAGTAATAAGTGCAGAATATCTCAACATGAAGCAGTGAATAACTTCACAAGCAATTACTGTTGTTGTGGATTTGATCAACACTGAGTGCCCTACACTTGTGATTTTCTGTCAGATTAAAGGTATGTTTGATAGATATTTCATATTTGGTCACTTTGTTGGCAAATGGGGATGAGCAAAATTGCCGTGAAGGTGATTATTACTTAGTGTACTTCCCAATGTAGTAGTGATTCATAAGTCTCACTTAAAACTGTAGTGAATTCACTAAGTGCCTCTTACTTGACTTATTGAACCATACTAATCTAAGCTAAAGTAACTTTCAAAGAAGCGATGGTTAACAAGCTTTTATCACAGGTAATTAGAACTATTTTTTTGTTTCTGAGTGGTGACCCATCATGTATGGCCTTGCATATTAAATAGCAGCACAAAACTGTATTAATCAAAAACTAACTCTGCAGCTGTCACGACTTAAATTGACTGGGCTACTCATAAAAATAGAGAAGAAGTTTGTTAGGAGTAATAATTTTTCAGATTAACATTTATTAGAATTCTTCAAGCCTTGCCATTTGTCAAAAAAATATGTGAAGAACAACTGACCATCATTTTTAGTAAGTGAGGGCTTAAAATAAAACATTAATTTTGACTTCAATTCAAAAAGAATATCCCGCATTAGGTAAAAAGCTTTTATCAGTTTTATTACAATTTTCTGTTTCTTATTTATGTGAATTAAGCTTCTCAACCCTAAATAACATAAAAACAAAAAGCGAGAAAGACTACATTCAACTAAAGAAGAAATGAGGGTCTGCTTATTGCACATTCACCCAAACATGGAATAAATTTTATAAAACACCAGACCCAGATTTCACACTAAAGAAGCTGCACAAATAGTTGAATAGAAGCATTGAAATAAATTAAACCTATGTTTTTGTGCATGCATTTTTTAAAAATCTATTGTTTAATTTCATAACATTTAAATGTATACCCTTTAAAATTTTGCTCAGTGTACTGTAATATTTCCATTTGCTTCTAGATGTGACAGTGTTTAAAAAGGTAAAAAAACACCACTGTAAGAAGTCTAGAATCAATTTGATACTGTATTTATATTCAGAGGATCCCCTTTGTAAAAAATGAAAAAAAAATATTTTAATTTTGACAAATGCCATGACTAAGGTCTAAATGGATGCTAATCTACAAACATTGTTAAAAAAGATTTCTTCCCTAGTGGAAGTGAAGTAGGACAATCAGCCATGTCTGGTATAAGGCCAAATTACAAACATACCCAACACTTCCCACAACTTAAAGGTTATTGGAATCTTTGGAATTATCAGAATTATCAGAAGGTTGAAATGTGGAAGAATAAAATATTTTGTTTGTATGTTTGAGTAGAATTTTATTAACAGAACAGAATAACATCAATTTCAAGAAAAATAATAGTAATGAGTTACGTGTATCCAGAGCTTGTAATCATAAGTAGTAGAATGTGTGTTTGTAGAAATATTAACAGGTTACTAATAAAACCTGTGTTCCTTTCCATTTTTAAGGGCAGCGAGAAATTTAGATTTCACATGTAATTGTGAATTTTTGTAAAAATTGAAGAAAAGAGAGTTCCTTTTAATTCCATATCCACTACAGACGTGCCGATAGCAACCATAGTTTTGTAGGGTATTTTTTTTTATCATAATTACTTGCTATCACAGAAAGTCAATGACTTTGACAAGAATCAATAAGGGGTTAAAAAAATCTTGTCTGTTAAACAAATGATTTGTCATTAGCCTATCAGATATACTACTTCTCAATCTGTACTCCAGATTTTCCCTAGCAAGTTAACTTTTTCAGATATGTCGCTAATATATTTATGTTCAAGGTAAATATATTACATTAACAGAGCAAAGTACCATCCATAAACAAATACACCCATACTACAATTTTATAGAAAGCTAATTTTCTTCTAAATTAGGCATCACAATATTCTATGAGGAGACTTGATATTTGGTTCATTTTGTTTAGCTGCATATCATTCTCTATTGGTTATTTAATGCTGAAATCTAAATATTTTGTACATAATTTTATGGTTTCAGCTACATATATTTTTAAAGTAATTTAAGACTTTAATTACAGATATTTTTTACATCATTTGAGGCTTTCAAATCTTTTTAGATGTACAATTTGAAGATGATAAAATGGATAGTAATTTAAAATGGATTAGTAATTTAAAAAAGAAATGTATTGCTGGTAATATTTTTATAAAAATGTATTGCTGTAAATTTAACTATAAAAATTTATTTTTATACATTTTTAGTGTTACATTGACTGTCATTTTGCTCTAAAGATATATTGTTAAATATAAATATGTACTGTTGGTTATTGTACTATAAAAATATATTGTTGCTTCAAAAATATATTACTGGTCATTTTGATTTAAAAATTTATTGTTGATCACTTTGCTTCAAGAATGTATTACTGGTCATTTTGCTATAAAAATGTATTTTTATAGATTACTATTGTTTTGATTTTATATTGGGTCTTCACTATTTTCCCATAGCAGGGACCCTAAGAGGTAATGCCAACAGAGCAGACCTGGGAACAGCAGCAAATAACAAGTGGTTTCACACTGTTCAAAACCTTTAATCTCTCAACCAGAAGCCTTGCTGCCAGATGTAGTTTATTGTCATATCCAGGATGGAGACTTAAGGCAACAGAAATGTAGTTCTACAGATGGATGCCAAGAATATAATGAACAGAGTATTAGCAACAAGGAAGTTTGAAGAAATATTGAAACAAAAGAATCAGAAAAAGATAACTGAAATTTCTGGGATACTGAATGAGTAAAGAGGGCATGGAGAACTTAATGCTCATTGAATATAATGTAGGCAAGAAAGGAAACATCAAGTAACCTAATTAGTTTGTGTAAATGGATGGCAGAATGGGAAATGGGAAGGAGAGTAAATGATAAGCATTGCTTAGAGTTGCAGAGGGTAAGAAGCTTTGGAGATCCATTATCATCAACATCCTGAAGGACATAGCATATAAAAGAGAAAGAAGTGGAACATTATTATTAGGTATTATTTATGGCCATATTCTAAAGCATTGATAATTAGGAAAGAAGGGATAATCATTGGTCATTAATTAATGCAAGCAATAGTCTGAATAATGCAATTATACTCTATTTGTTTACTTTATTATTGTTAACTATGTCATGCAAATATGACAATTAGAGCAAAAGCTGAAGTTGAAATAAGTTAATAAAATGTTTGCTTACAGGACCATGAAAGCCATCAAGGAACTGTAAATTTAACTTAGCTTTTGATAATGATCACATCAAGAAATGTACTTGCAGTATTGTATGCAAATTGATAGACAAGTATAAATGGAGAATAACTGGAGAGGTAAGAAACAGAAAAGCCTGTCATCACAAAGGACACAGAGCTGTGCTATAACTACTACTATGCTCAAAGAAATAAGAAACATAACAATGGTGTCGTCAATAGGATCGTTAAATTCAGTGGATGACCCAGAACCCATAGAAACATGGATAAAAACTTTTGCTGCATTTACAAAAATAAAAAAAATTAAGAGACTTAAAGACCGATGGAGGAGAAAACGAGATAATCAATTTATTTCTTGCTACTGCTGGGTGCAAAACTGTGAAGAAAATTTTGACAATGTGTTACTTGAGCAAATTAGAAGAAATGACTCTTGAAGAAATTTAAAAATTATAAAAAAGAACATCAGAAGAAAAAAATTATTGGTAATCACTGAAAGAACCAAGTTTTTAGAAACTAGACAAGCACCATATTAATCCATTATACAATACTTGCATAAATTGAAAGAACAAACTAAGTATTGTGAATTTGAAAAATTGGGGTCACAGGAAATTATTATAGAAGATGAATTGATTATTCTTTTAGGTTAATTGAAGGCTTGCAAAACCAAAAACACAAGCAAAACATACTAGAATGTTTACAGAGTTGCAGAATGAGTTTGGAAGCTAGTGTTGAGTTTTTGCAACAGTTAGAGTTAATTAGAGAATTTGATCAACCAAAAAGAGAATTCGAGGCATACCAAGAGCAAATCCAAAATTAAATGTAGATATTGTGAAAAAAATCACAAGAGACAAGTGCAAATGTTCAACAAATTATATTCAAATTGCAAAAAAGGAGATCATTTTTAGAATGTCTGCAAATACAAAAGCAAAACTGTTCAAACCTTCTCTGAAGAAGAAGAAGAAGAAGAAGAAGAAGAAGAAGAAGAAGCTGAAATATTTACAATGAATACACAGAAAAAAGGTAAAGAAAAAAATAAGAATAAATGGCCAAGTATTTAACATACAAGTTGATACAAGCAGTAAAGTTATGTTGATAACAAAAAATGCCCGGATAAATTTAGGATGACTGAAATTAAAAAAAGCAGTGTACAGTTAAAGCAATTTGTTGAACCACCATAAAAACAATGGGTACATTTCAAGGCAATTTTGAAACCAACAAGCATTTTGAAATAATTCTCATTACAGTTGTAGCAGACATAAAAGATCATGGATTATTAGTGATTGATGTATTAAAAGTAGATACAGCAGGACTAATAATTCCATGGAAGCAGAAGGAAATGAAACAGGATTATTGAAAGGCTATAAAGCAAGCATTCAACTAAATGGAAACTATCACCCAAAGTATATAGAGTCAAGAAAAGTTGGTAGTAGCCAAATTAAACAAAATGATACAAAAAGGCATACTAGAAAGAGTAACTTGAGGTGTTAGTAATTGGGCATCACTGATAGTAGTGATAAAGAAACCTGATAGAGATTTCAGGATAAGATGGAGGTAAATCACCAGATATATTCAGATTTGTTTTCTTTGTCAATATCAAAACTGCAAGTCAAAGGTCAGCAAAATTGAAGTACTTTGCAAATATTGATCTCAAGTCAGCATACAATCAAATAGAAATTGATGAGAAATTAAAAAAATAACCATGATAAACACCCCTATAGGATTATGAAGATGAACTTGTCTACTGTTTGGGATAAAAATGCCAGCTATATTTTTCAAAAAGCAATTGAAAGAGTCTTATAATAAAAAATAAAAAATATCATAATATATCAGGACAATATAGGTGTAGGGACAAAAACTAAAGAAGACTTAAAACATAAAATGGTACAAATTTTAGTGAGATTAAAAAAGGCAGACTTGACCATAAACAAAGATAAATGTAATTTTGACTGTAAGATAATATCATATTTAGGATATCAAATATCAAAACAAGGCATATCACCCAATGATAGACTAACAAAGAAAATAACAGAAACAGCTGCTCCAACAAATAAAAGAGAATTAGAATTCTTTTTGAAGCTGATAAATTTTTATAGTAAATACATACCAAGATACAGTGATATAATAGAGCCATTTGCAAAATTATCCCCCTCCCCCAAAAAAAACAATGAATTTAACTGGACACAAAAGCAAACTATCACATTTGAAACACTAAAGAATATTCTGAGGAGCAAACCAATAATAAAAGTTTTTGATCCACAAAAAGAAATAATTAACAATTGATGCAAGTGAAAAGGCAATTGCTGCTGTTTTATTACAAGAAAAACATCCAGTCATGTACATTTAAAAAAATTTAACGTCAACAGAAACTAACTACTCAAATATTGTAAAAGAAGCACTAGCAATTGTATGGAGCCTAGAAAGGGCACAAAAGTTTTTGATAGGAAAAAATTCTTATTAAAATCGAACCCCAAACTATTAGAATTCATATTTAACCCAAGAAAGGAATTGCCAAAAATCACATTGTCAAGGATTTTAAGATGGGCAATAAAAATCATGGCATTCAATTTTGATATAGTGTATGCAAAAACGAACACTATTTCTCACATAGATGCTTTATCAAGATTACAGTTCAAGAATGAAACAGAAGAAAAACAAGAAAATACTAAAAATAAAATAATACACTTTGTGGAAACAGACATTCTTCCTCTATATAGATTCAAAATAGAAACAAAGCAAGACCCAATATTAAGCAGAATAGTAGAGAGAATGAAAAATAATATATGGAGCAATTGTTTGATGGCAGAGAGACCCTTTAAGGAAAAGCACAAACTAGCCATAGAAAAAGGCATAATATGCAATGGAAATGTAATAGTAGCTCCACAAATACTGAGAAGGGACATATTAAAAGGAGTACATGATGATGTACTTTGTGACATAACAGCAATGCAAAGAAGACTAAAGTTAGAAACTTGGTGGCCAGGATATTCAAAAGACATAGAGGAATACATTAAAAGATTCCCAAAATGTGTAGAAATAAAAAACTTCAAGCAAGTTCATTCATGGCCCAAGGAAGCAGAGCCATGTGTTAGGGTCCACATAGATCACACACATATCAAAGATAGAGCATTAGTGGACTCATATTCAGGATGACCAGAAGTTGACAGAGTAAAAAACAGAAAAGCCACCATAATAAAGCAAATACTAAAACTATATCTTCAAGGAATGAAGTACCCCAGAAAATAATCACCGAAAATGCACCCAAATTTTATGATGAGACTTTATATGCATGGCTAAAACAAATTGGATACATCCCATACCAGACATCACCATATTACCCACAATCTAATGGCATTGTGGAAAGAATGGTATAAATGATGAAAATAGGATTGAAAGCATTCTCACCACTTAGTGAAAACATAGAAGCATATTTACCAATAATGTTTCTCAGCTATGGATCCATTCCACATGCAGGAAGGAAACTGGGCCCTTTGGCATTAATGGGAAGACAAATCAGAGCCCCCATAACTATGTTCTTTGCAACAAAAGAAGGGGTATGATATAGTAAGAATAAAGAAGTGAATGTAGAAGTAGCAAATTTCCTGATACAAAGGACATAACATGGCTATACTTGAGAAAAAGGGACAAAATATAATGGCACTTGCAGATCAGTTCAGAAGCAGAAATGAGCTGGAAGATGTAGAAATGGAAGGTCAGAAACAAGAAGATGCAGAATGTTACAAAAGTGGAACAGAGCAAGAGTGGAAAGACAGATGAATATGAAGAAGTAAATGAAGATAGACCAAGATCACCATTAAAGAGAAAATGAGAAAAACAAGAGGAAGGTCAATACAATGCAAAAATAATCAGGAGTAGTAAAAGAAAAAACAAGGGTATACAACTTCACTGGTTCAGGGAGTTGTAGTATCATATGCAAGTATAAATAGAGAATAACTGAAAAGATAAGAAACAGAAAACCCTGTTGTCACAAAGGACATAGAGAGCTGTGCTACAATTATCATCATGCACAAAGAAACATAACAGTATTTTATGAGTTGTAAACTTAATTTGGTCATAAATAATAAAAATAAATAACAGTTTTTTTCTTGCACTTATATTTGCTTGCTTCCTTGATAGCTACAATCTCCAAAAGTTTAGATACAATGTCAATTGCCATCTTTTAGCTACTTGATCCCATCCATCTCTTATCTTTTCTTCGACATCCCCCATACATTTTTCTCTCACTGTAACCCCTGTGCACCAGTGGCATTTCTGTCTTGCTTGGAGTGAAATGATTATAAAAAAACATAATAGAAAGAATTGTCAAAGATTGATGAAATCAGTTATTATTATTGTTATTAGTTTTTTTTATTTATCATTTAAACAGCAGTAGTAGTAGTAGTCCTTGCAAATTGTAATGTATCTTTGAAGATCTTTATTGTAGCCTCATGCTACTCTGTTATTATTCTGTATGAACTAAGACAGTATGATCAGCATTAATAATTCTGTGAGTCATCTTGGTGATATTTTTCAATAGGACAGCTTTTTCTTGACATCACTATTACAGCATATTTCTGCTGTAATTTTTGTTGTTTCAGGAAGATATTTTTAGAAATTTAATAAAACTAAAGCATATGATACTAGATTGATGTATTCTCTTTTTTCTTGAGAATTGATAACAAAAAAATTAAACACTATTTACTTATTACATTTTTTATTTACAAGAATTTTTAAAATCATTTCACCCTAAGCAAGACATTAAAGCCACCAAGATGCAATGGATTACTGAGTGTGAGAGAATATGAAAAAAAAAAAAATTAAAGAGAGTGAATAATAAAAGAACATTAAAAAGATAGATGATAACATTTGACAGTGCGATTAAATTTTTAAAGATCAAAGTTGACTGGGAAGCAAGAAGCTAAAATTGAGCTCCACAAGTCAGAGAAGAAACTGTAAGCATAGAAATTATAGTTAAATCTAGCCATTTCAACAGTAAAATGATGAGAGATTGCTGCCAATCTAGTGCTGTGCTTAATTTCAAAAACTCTAGGTACTATAGTGGAAAGTTCATCATATTTTCATTACCATGAAAATATTTATAAAACAGGCACAGGGAAGTTATGTTACAGTTGTGGGAAAAATGACTGAAACCAAGATGCCAGGTCAGGATGAATGACATTGTAGATTCTTCTTTGGATTTTATCAAGAATCTCTGAATACATAGCAAAAGCACCAGACCAGATATGACAGCAATATTCAAAGCAAGGATAAATGATAGACTTATAAATATATAAGACTAGCAGTATAGCCCAGTGTTGCTCGGGTGTAAGGAAAGCTTTTAAAATTAATACATGCTCCTGGAGCTCAGACTCTTTGGACGTTGACACGAAAGACTAAAATGCAATCATTGCTCCCAGTTAAAGCGAAACCGTAGACTGAAAGAAAAATGAATGGATGTAAGTCAAATTTTGATTTCCTGGTATTGATATCAAATTTTCTGCACTATTGTAAGAACTGCAACCTTGAAACATCTGAATATCGTTTCTTATGTCTTTGTTTATGAGTGTATCAAATTTGATTAAAATTGGACCACTCCTTCTATAACCCAATTTTTTCAATTATCGATTTTCTATATTTATTGGGGATACCTCGACACAAACCCTCGCTAAAAACACTCGCAGACACTTATAGTACAACTGTGTAAATTTTCAAGAAAATCAGTTCAGCCGTTTCAGAGTCTATGGACACACACACAGATACACACGCACAGACAAAGTTCCATTTATAAATAAGTTTAGATAGATTCTGGTGAGAAAAATTATCTAGCATGACACAGTAAAACAATTTCCCTAGCAGCAGAAATAGCAACTGATTCAATATAATTTTTTCACTTCATGTCGATGAAAAATGTTAGCCTGAGAAGACACAATGAATCACTATCCTGGAGGTTAGCATCAGCCATGTTAAAGGATGGTAAAATGGGTTCTCTCAGATGATTAAAGTGAGCAGTTTTATTTTAAAGGAGTTAAAATTAACAAGCTATTCTTATTGTCCCAGTTAACTGCAGATTGTAGGTCATTTTTAAATTAGCTGCCAATTTTACCATATCAAACTGATCAGAATAGTTGTATCATCAGCATAGATACTGAGTTAAGAATTGATGACACCAGGAAGGCCATTGATGAAAATTAGGAACACTGTAAGTCCAAGGATACTGGCACCTGTATTCATGCAAAAAGATCTAGAAGAGTGACTGTTCAAGACAACTTTCATTTCACAACTTGATAAAAAAGACTGAATCAGTTAAAAAATTCATCCAGAAATAATATAGCCTTTAAACTTGTGAAGAATTGATATGTCAAACCCTGTCAAATACCTTTGAGATATCGAAAGCAACATTACAAGCTGCACCATTCTTATTTAAAGCTAAATACACTTTCAGCAATAATTGTTAATATATCAACAGTTGACCTAGAGATGCAAAAACAATAATGTCTTTCTGAAAGAAGCCTGTACAAGGTGAGATGCTTAAGTATTTCAGAGTTGATTAGAGCCTCTAGTATGTTGCCAAAAAGAGGTCAAAAGCTTATAGACCTCTAGTGAAGGGGATTAAATAATTTGTCTGAGTTCTTAAAGCACAACCAAAGATTTCCAACAAACAGGGAAGCAAGCAAGAAGATGTTTATTATAGAGTTTAGAGAGAACAGAAGCAAGTGCAGGAGCACATTTCTTAAGGCCTATTATGGGAATATTATCATGTCCACATACTTGGTGGAAATCCAGTATAGTGATGATAGCAGAAATTATAAGTAGAATTATATGTATATCACTCAATAGAGGCCCTGTTCTAAGTGGAAAGTCAGGTAAATATACTCCAAATGAGTCAAGAGTAGAATTTGAAGAGAATTTATGAGAAAAATATTCTACTTTATCTGCAGATATCAACATCTCAAGATTGAGTGAAGAGAGGAGGTATAGAAAACTTACTATTATTTAACACTGAGCCACCAGTTATGTAATTCAAACTTGTTAGAGGCTATACAGTGCCTCATTTTATCAGCAAACAAAGGCTTAACCTCATTGAGGACACATTTACAATTATCATAATCAGACTCAAAGAGATATCTGTTGTGTTCAGTAATATCATGCTGGTACAACTAGAAAAAGTGATTTCTGTGAGCCATAGTGGCTGTACAGGCTAGTGTGAACCAAAGAAAAGATTGTGGTTTCATTTATTATTTCCAAGACAGCACAAAACATTTATGTCAACTTTAACCCCAGAAGAAACTTCTGTGGAACAATTCTCAGTAGGAAAATTAAGAATATCAAAGAGGCATCTCAAAGAAAACCACTAATAATTTTATATTTAAAAGTTTGTCAAAATATACAAGCCAACTAAAATGTAATAATTATAATGAAATAACTCTGAAAACAATTTTTTTATTCATAAATTTATAAAAATATCTGTGAACAAAAGAACAAGAAAATTTAAATAAACATATAACAACAAGTAATTGTAATTAAAAAAATTTTTAATTAATTACATAAGTTCATTAAAATAGCTTGCAAGTTTCTGAATTAATGCTTTTCTTTTTTCAAGAAATAACAACAAAAATGTTAAACACTTTTTTATTTATTTAACTGTTTCATTACAAGAATAGTATTTACCTCTGTGGCACAATTCTCAATAGGAACATCAAGAATATCAATCTAAGAGACATTTTGTTGTCAATTTTTGAGAAAAAAGAAAATGCATAAATCTAGTTTAATACATTCGTGTTTTATTAAAATTCTAAAAATAGTTTTCTAAAACAAAAAAAAAATACTGAGAGACTAAACAGCAAGAGTACTGTCAAGAGAAAAAAACATCCACACTTTTTTTAATTTTTTTGTGGCTATGGATGCTAAACACTGTCAACATCTTTTTAATAAAAATTATTGATATAATGCAATTTCCCAACTGAGTGGATACCAATGTAAAATAGAATTTAATTATAATTTATAGAGGAAGATAAAAATTACATCATTAATCTGTAAAGTTTCACCTTTTAAGTATGTATAATTATTAAGTTATTAGAAATTATGTACTCTTCAATTAACACACTTTAGAAATTATCCAAGCAGTTTCCAGTTAAATATTTTGTACCCACTATTATGTCCATATATAAGACATAAATAAAAAGACAGTGTAGCAAGTAATCAGTCCAAGGAGTGTACTTGATAATATGAGTAATAGATGGATATAACAGTCAAAGGTAAAGTCATTCAAAAATCTTCCTTCATTTCATCTAATATGTCATATGAAAACTGTCTTCACTGAAAGAAACTGGGCTAAATATGAGGAAAAAATCAGTTTTTGAAAATCAACACAGCTGCATCTCAAATATAAAAATACGGGATTTACATTTTATCTGCTTTCTTTTTTCTTTTCCTTTTTGATTGTGGGCAAGTTGAATATTTTTACAATGGCACATTTATGCTCCTTCAATCTTTCAAAATTCCTTATCTCAAAATGTTTGTTAGTCAGCATTTGGACAACTTCATATGATTCACACTAATGCATCATTTTTATCACATGTATTATAGAATGTTTTATGCTTGGACATCTTACTCCTTGGTGAACTTGAAATAAATGTATTCATCAACAAAGTTTTTTTCTTTTCCTTTTCACATGCAGTTCATAAACATGTCCTAATGTCCAAGTATAAATACAAGTACAAACTTTGTTTTTTCACTGAATTTAAAACATTGTGTACTTTACATTCATTTTAAAATTGATCACTGGTAATCATCACTTGTTACTTACTTTTATACCTACAACTATGAGTGGCTGATTGGTTAGAGCAACTCACCATAGTCAATTTGTCAAGAAAGTGATTTCTTGCTAATATCAGCTCTGCGGAGACAATCCAAGCATGGAGTACAGTCAGAAGGTGCTTGAAAACCATCCCATGGTGGGATGGGGGTATGTTTGCTTAACTCCCTTTGAACTTTTGTCTTTGCAGGTTCTCTCCCACTGTAGTTGTTTGGTATGGGTGTTAATTAGATGTAAAAAGAAACAAAACTGGGATGATGGGACAAAGTGGAAAAGCTATTTTAAGTAACAACACATTTTGCAGGCATGTGTTAAATTCAGTGTCTTCTGGTTAGAATAAAAAACAAAACTGTGTGTAAGGAAAATACATTGTGATTTTTGATGATGAGAGAGTTAATAAATTAAATAACACATTCAGATTTGATGATCAGAAACCAGAAAGTGTTTTGATTTAATTATATATTAGCACCATTGATGTCTATTAAATTTTAATTCAGCCCTTTCTATTTAGATCTGTGTAAATTGCATAGTCCTACTATTGTTTTTGTGATGATTGGTGAGCTTATGTTATGATCCTAGTCTTAGATTTATTGTCAAGAACTGTGAGATTAACACACTCTCAATGCATTTTCTTCTTAGTGAATCCTTTTCTTTCTAATTAAACTGGCATTTATTAAGTCAAACAATAATTTCAACTTAATAAATGTCATTCTGATTACTTGACAGCAGTGAGTTCAATTCCTGGGCCAGGTAGTGTTGAACAGTCACATACTTTGGTTCAGTAGATGAAAAAGGATCAACAACACAAAGGTAAATTGTGGAAACACTAACCTTATCAAACAGGAAGTTAATGCTTCAGCGTCAAAAATGTGAATGACTGATACACATTTGTACACAGGTTGGTTTTGTGCAGAACTTTCTTTCAACTTAAAAAATAAGGAGTTTGGTTTGCATATTTCAGCCAATCAGAGAAACGCATGCAGAATTAGCTTCAGGATGCTTTTTTTTCAACCACTGCTTCTGGAAGCCACTTTGGTCATTTCTTTTATATATTTCAATACCCAAAGCATAGGATTTTATTTTTCTCACTTGAAACATTCTTTTCTTTTATACACATAACTTTTTTGCATTTTAAGAAATCACACTGGATGAACATTTATTATTCGGAAGTCTCGCAAATTGGATGCCTCCTATTAAAACCTTTATAAAATTTAATTAATTTTTTATACTAATGATCTTGAGTACTTAACCTATACTAAGATAAAAAAAATAAAAATTGTAAGATCAATTACGACTGAGTTCTAAGTTTAATCTTCAATGGGTGATCTCTACTTCCGGGCTTGTGCCACGTCTAAGCTATTGCTCATCACGTTCTTTGTGAATTGTATTTTTACTGGCTACCTACATATTAACTAAGAAAGATATTTATGATCGTCAAAAAGTAATTTTGCACCGTTTTCAATGCACCGGCCTGAATACGGATGTTCAGACAAGTTAAAATTATAATCTTTAGACGAATTAAATACATCAACAGAATAATTTAGATTTATTTAGGCATATTCTTTCTTGTATCTATTTGAAAAATATATTTGTGCGGAATTTAATGAAGGAAATGAGACTTTTATAGTTATTTTAGTAAAGTCAATATCCACTAAAAAGTACTTTCTTTCACTGCGAGTCCTCCGTTCAAAGAAGCCAGATGTCAAGTACTTATTTCCGAAAGAGTTTTTAGTCAGGATCAAAAAACCATACCTTATTCTGTTATTCTTTTTCTTTAAGTTTTAGTGGCATTGTTTTTATGATTGTAAGTTAGTAAAATATACACCCTTCAATGTGTAATTTAGCAAAACATTAAGAGAAGTGAATTTATTCTACAAACGACATGTCACAAGAAATGACGGGAACAGAAACATCTGCTACAAGTAAGTGCTTTTTTTGTATTTTACGAACATAAACTTTTACATATACCATTTATTTTCACAACTGATTAACAATATTTTAAAATACCTAATAAGTTCCACAATTTCATTTTTATCACCCTGCTATTTTTTTCTCACATAATTTTAGTCTTTAACTTTATTTTAAAATGAGTATAAATTTTTATAAATTTTTACTGTTGTTTTTTTCTTCTTTTACGCTTATTTGGTGGCTGAAGTCGTTGTATATTTTTCAATAATGCAAGCGGTAAATATTTATTTTCGGTTGAAAATATTTTTTTAAAATTTTAACTGTAGTAGTAGTAGTCTGTTGTGTTGTTCTAATCATGAAAGTACTGTATTTTATTATCATATTTTTTTGTTTTTTTACGGAGAGAAAAGGGTAAAAAAATTGAGAAGTTGAATAAAGTGAAGAGGTTTTCTAAATTCCAAAGTTGTGGCTCGATTTACAATTACATTGTCATTTACAATTTACATTGTCAATTACATTGTCATTTAACTTGGGTCTTAAATTTGTCTCCAGTATATCGAAATGCACTAAACCGGATTCTGATAAGAAATTTTTTTTTAATCGACCCAGGAAAGTAACAATTCATTTTACAATTTGGACAGTGGACATTGTCCAAATGCACTGAATGTTGTCTATAAACTAGAACAGCTTTTGGGCTGTCTTCTTGAACCGCTTAAGAGGATCGAAGAAATCAAGATAGCAACAACGTGTTCCATGATGCTAAAGGGAACTAATCAAATTTGCTCTGCTAAAATTTCGGTTTGTCCCGACTGAATTTTGTTTTACTCTTTTGAAGAAATTATTCCCCAAGAAATATAGATAATTTAATTAAATATATATGTGAAATAAATTAGAAAAATGCAGAAGACTAGAAAACGATATGATAATAACATCTATAATATAGAATAGATGTTATTATCGTTTTCTAGTAAATGACAGGCATTCAGAAAAGCACACAAAAACACAAACGTGCTTAAAAGTCAGGGTCTATTAAAATAAAAAAAACAGACTCTATTTTTTATTTCTTAAATTTTTATATTGTAAATTGAACATTCGATATTAAAATGACGGATACAATGTCAGGGTCTACTTTAAACCCGTATTAGGGAGCCACTTCCTTCGCTTCCACTTCGATTTTCGTGAGAAAAGAAAGAAATATAATTTTTCATAAAGGGCAGAATAAATTACGCTGAAATATTTTTCTTTTTTAATGTGGTTTTTCTTCGCCACGTTTTTCAATTTACGCTTTGTTGTCCTTGATTGGCAGCCATTCAAGGCTAAGAGACCAATTTAACGCTGTTGTTTTTAAACTAATTGGAACGAGAGATGAATTCCTACTTGTGCGTATTCATGTGAAATGACTGCAAAAGACTAGATTAGAATTTGAAGTTGTTTCATCATTAAACTTTATGCACTGTTACATTTTACACATCCCACCATACCAGTTTATAGATGCCACTCTTTTAAAAACTGCTGAATATCCTTACCAGCCCTATGCTTGACTAATCAACATTCAGGAAGTCTTTACACGGTTTGTAGCACCAATGTAGTGAATATGGAATAAAAATGACTTTCTTTTCTTCATTGTTTTCAAATTCGCGAGCAAGTGTAAAATTAATTTTTGACCAATAGAAGAAGTGCAAAAGTGAGCAAACCGGATGTTGGCTCTATGCCGACCAGAAAGCTAATGAATAAAAAGTCTCCGCGCAGATGTTCCGGTTGAAAAATAAAAATTAATCAAATATCAAATTACCATTTTTTTATTTACCAGTCAATGGGAAGCCCGGAATCAAATACAAGGATGAAATGCGAAACAACCAGCCTTTTGATCCAGAAGGAAAATATAAAAAGCCGTGACAAAAGGCACCCAGACAGGCAGGCACAGACAGAGAAGAGTGTAACTAATCCCCTTGACCTATGTCGAGCAGCTACTATGTTTGCCTGTTTCTTCCTCCCCTGTTTTCAAAGTACTAACTGACCTTTTCAAAGACATTCCACAAACCAACTTACTGACCTTAGAAACAGCAACTTGATAATGAACATTAATCATACTACCAATCTTTTTACCTTTCAGCGTTATCTTCCTTGAACATTCTTTTATCTCTTTCAGCTCATTATTATCGGCCATGAACTCTCTCTAACTTTTATTTCAAGTATTATTTTAATTGTGAAACATAAATGCTATGTATATATGTATAAATGTTATTTTACACTCAAAATTGCCTTTCTTGAATTTATAATCATTTTTTGAATTATAGTGGGCTATCTTCCCACAAGGCCAAATTCCGTTAACCTACTACGGAATCCTACAACAGCTAGAAAAGGAATAAGAGATACCCGCTATAAAGGGATTGGCTCTGAGCTGAAGAAAAGGCAAAGTTTTGCAAGCCTATGTGAAAATATACTCTGACAAATAGGAAAAGGGAGTGACTTACAAATTGAGAAAAGTAGCGAGCCTATGTAAAATGTTTTTTTGATATAATAGATAAAGTTGAATCAAAGAGACAAGGGAGCAGAGAGAACACCAGTCACAATGTAGCAAAAAATTTTCAGGCTGCTGATCAGACAGAACTGTCTTGGTGACCCACATTTGCACCCTCTCACTTTATCTTTCATGCTGCTTTCTTTATCTCTTCTTCGTCTTCACCTACTCATCATCCACAAAAAGAAAGAGAGGAACAAAGACGTTACTACTACTGGTATATCGTAAAACACAGACTTATCTTTTTCTGCACGAATCACATTTTGCTAAAACACACAAACTTGGAATTCTTTTAAACTTTTTACTACTCTAACTTTCTCTTAGAACATTTTCACAGTTTAATAATTTCATAGATACAAATTGGATGTTATGTTGCTGGATAAATAAATTTTTACTTATTTATACAAATGAGATAGTTTCTATTTTTTCAATCTTCTGCTAATTTTAAATTTTGGGGAGTTCAGTTATGTTTGGCATGAGGCCAATTTGATAAACGTAATCAAGGTCCCTACAAGGGAAAATCGAATCTGCAAACCCAAACTGAGTTCTAATTTTAGCTCAAGCTGCTTTCATTTTATATACTTTGCAAAAGCATGAATTCACTTCTCCCCATGTTTTGCCCCATAACCAGATATTGCAAAAAGTTCTCATTATTGACATATAATGATGGTTGACAGAAGAGAGTTGGTTAGTGACAAACTACTTTCTTTATCTTACTTGTCCAGACAGCAGTCACAGTTTTTAATAAAAGCTGTTACTTGGCCAGTCAGTATTGACAGTGGTGGAAAACCAATAAAAATATTTATCTAAGACTCAGTATAATTGTTACTATAAATGGCATTATTTCTTTGGATTACTTTATAATTACTTTTTTAAATTACATCATTTTTTTTAGTCGGTTAATTGCCGTACATGATACAGGCTTGAGTGATCATGCTCTTTTGATTCAGGACTGAAAAGGCAGATTTTTCCACAGTATATTGCCACTTCTTTCTGTAGTAGACTAGTTGTCAACTAAGGCTTGTAGGACTCAGTCTGTCCTGCTATTAAACCTATAGCTGAGGGAGAAGAGATTGATTCATATCTTTACTATGAGTATTTGCACATAAGTGAATGTAATGAATCTAACTGGAATTCAAACTGGGCTATCTGATTTTTCATTCCAAGTTGATATCCATTACACCACAATGCACATTATAATTACAGTTTTAAATAGCATTACTTTATAACTGTTGCTCACCTAACATGAATTTTAACAGGTATTTTACACTTTTAATATATATATATATATATATATATATATATATATATATATACTTAGTCTTTGGTTCTAATAGGGTTAGACCAGTACATATTCGTATTAAAAAGTGTTCTTTACAATTATATTGTAGAACTTTTGAATATTTCCCATTTTTAAACGAGTTATTTCACTACCATGAGTGGTGTCTTCAGGTAATTTTTAATAATTGATTTTACCTTTTACTGTTTTTCTTTTTAAGAACACTCTTGTAACGGTATTTTATTTGAATGTTCAAGTGGCAGAGAATTTATGAACGTGCATTGTTTAAATTCAAACGAATTATGATGTTTTCATCCATGGTTGTTCAGACATGTAGCCATTGATTCCATTGGTGAGGGAAAAGTCATACAAAAATGTTAAATATACATATGTATGTAATGTCATCACTGTAATGATTTAAGAACACAAGACTAAATCTTTTATACATAAAGTTGTTTACTTCTAGATTACCAATGTCATGATAAGAGTGTATGACTTTGGGGATTTTCTTCAAATATGAATTTTCCTGTGAGCATGTGAAAACCTCTAGCTTTTCTCTCACAAGAAGGGTGCTTATATAACTTTTTCTTATCACATAGGTACACATTCTTAGCTCAACGGAGTCCTATCAATGGCACCCTTTGAGGAATGATTCTGCACATTGAGGCTATGAGGTTACTTTTCAGGTAAACTCTGTGATGCACTGTTATAACATCAAGTACAATGCCTATTTTGGTATCTCTTTGAGTCAGCTTTGTATATTTTGGAGTCACCCCTGATCAACTCCTCTTCCAACATATGATCCTTATTGATATGAAATTTGATTAAGTCTCTGGTATTTCCTGGCATGACTCACTGGAGATCTACTTAAAATTATTTCTCTGAGTTTTAAAGTATAAAGACCCTTTTAAAAGCTCTTCCACAAAATAGTAATAGTCAAACATTATTTATCTACGTAACATGTAACCTGACTTTTGTAATTTCTTTTAATCTCATTCCAGTTTGATATTTTATAATCAGACTTCTGGGGAGAGGTTTTGTTTGTTTATGATGCCATCTTTAAAAAAAAAAAATCTTTTGCTGTAATCATAAACTTTTTGAATTTTTCTGTAAATTATGGCCCCTTATCTAAAAGATCTATTTTATATTGTAGCCAATCAAGGTTGCCTTACAGTTTGACGAAGTGCACAAATGATGCTTGATTCCTGGTTCTTACTACTGTCATGGCCATAATTCAAATCCCATTGGATGTCAGTTATGGATTACTGTCCCTCTTTACCACTATTTTACACAACATTTTCCTCCTGTATCATGTTGACATGTTTGTATCTGTCTACAAAATTGACAAGGTTTCCTTCTGGATTGGTGAGACAGTCTTTCTTATATGGAATTCTTTCAATGACCCACTTTTTGGTTGGCTTAGTGATTACCAGTACCTGTCTCAAACTCCAACTGCATCTGAAACAATGCCTCAAAACAACTCTTCTTGGACCCGTAACAAATGTCAAGAATGGTGTGCAGCTGACACCTCGCAAAATCCACGGCTGCAAGCAAAGATGAATTATGACCTAGAGAAAGGTGAGAGCTACTGGGTCTATACTAAAGACAATAACTATGGGAATGGTATCCATGATCCTGGAGGTGATTCCATACTATTCTCAAAAAACCAACAGTCACACTTGGGGCATTCGACTGAGAGTTCTTCTTTGAACAGTGTAATTGTATCAAGACGTTTAGACAACCTTTCATGGAATGGGCCACTATTGGCCATATCATTTCTTCTCTTTTGGGTTCGTTGGTTTCCTACAGGACTGCAGTTTGTCATCTGCTTGTGTGTCTATGACAGTTTTTTAACCATGGTTGATCTGCAGCACTCAGCGTTACTTGCAGATTTGGCCATTTCAGCTGAGATACGGACCCGTCTGAATGCTCGCAGTTCTCTGTTCAGTGCTCTTGGATCTTTGTCCGTATTTGTTTCATATTCTATCTGGGACCGCAATAATCTTGATTCATTCCGAGCCTTTTGTGTTCTACTCTGCATCATATCAATAACAGGTTTCTACTTTGGCACAAATCTCCTGAGAAAAGCCGCCCTCCCTCCGAAATATATTAACAATCTCCAGCAGGATAATTTCTCGAAACGGGTCAGGTAAGTATCTTATTTTTTTTTTTTGCTTTGTTTTCTTGATAAAACTTCTTTTTGTTTACTTTTTTCTGTTTTGTATAGTCTCATTTCACAAGCATTCATTTGTTAAAAACAAAACGCAAGTTCTAAAATCTGAAGCTTTTGGTAAATAGAGAGACACTTAAGTTTAGTAAACTTTTCTATAATAAAGAACATTCATCTGTGTATGTATGTGTCTCTGACTTAAACTCCTAAACTACAATACCTATACCCTTAAAATCACATCCTGATTCAAAATGTTCTAAGGAAGTTTTTGATACATAATTTATTTTTGTTCTCTTAGTATAAACAAAGAAATTTATAAATTAAAATGTCATAGCTTACATTAGAAAACAGCAAAAATGAATTTGCCGATATTTTAGCATATCCAATCTAAACTCCATGTTATTCAAGTATTTTTTAAATAAACAGAGTTAATGAATAAATTATAAAATATTTCATACTTTTTTGTTTAATAAGAGACCATTTAAAAAAAGTAATTATTGGAGATAAAAACATATGGAAAATTAAATGCAAAAGCAGGACTACCCAGTTTTTGTGACATCATTAAAATACATATTCATTACAATTTAATTTTGGTTTTATTTTATATAATGCATGAGCAACTCTGGATAGCTTTAGATAAATATAAATACAGATAATCTACTATAATTGACAACACACACATACACTTTCATAGTATGTGATTTGCTTCAGGAAATGCTAGAGGTCTGACTCAAATGTATTGTCACTCAGTAACGATTTATCTCAGAAAAGTTGATCTTTGCTGACCTCAATATATTCTGGGTTCACCCTAAGAGATACTAAATTAAGCTTTGTACTTGGTATCATCTCAAGAGAGCCAGATGTCTTAAAGGTTAACTTAGGTGATTCTCATAGCCACCAAGTGTGAAATTGAATCTCAGAGGATGTCAGTGGCTGCACTGAGAAAACCAACCATATGACAGAAGGTTATATAAACACAGGGGTGTATATAGACTACATGCATGAGAAGAAGATGCAACATTCAAAGAAAGTATCTGAAACCCAGGCACCCTCTATGGTCAATGCTAGTCCAGAAATGAATAAAGAGTTATTTTATGTATATAAAATTTAGTCTAGAATTCTTATCAAATATCACTAATATAACCTTACACCTTGATTTGAAATATAGATACTGATAAAATTCTGTCATATTTAACAAATTCACACACACACATATCTATCTATATATATATATATATATATATATATATATATATATATATATATATATATACACACACACACACACACAATATGATCTTCAGACAACGTGAATATGTGTGGTCCAGTAAGGGATTAGGAGAAAGGAAACCCTAGTATGATGAACAGAAGGGCACAACTTAGAACAGGAAAAAGTACTAACAGTGAAAATGGATAATAAATTGGCTGAAAGTGCTTTGGATAATAATGTCTATGGACAGTTTACACACTCTCTTTGACCTCATAAAAGGAAAACTCTAAGAATGTTAAAGAAAGTGAATAATACTTGTGAAATTTTCCTTGTCTGTCAAATT
This sequence comes from Ascarosepion bandense, assembly GCA_037127315.1. Taxonomy (NCBI): domain Eukaryota; kingdom Metazoa; phylum Mollusca; class Cephalopoda; order Sepiida; family Sepiidae; genus Ascarosepion; species Ascarosepion bandense. The sequence continues at coordinate 2,733,207 of JBBBDQ010000766.1, forward strand.
CAATGAAACATGTATTTATAGAAAGGTTGTTATATATATATATATTTGAATATGGACACCAGACTTTGCTATTAGCTTCTTGAGCTACTCAGGAAATGCCTCTACTGATTTCACCAGGAACTCTTGTGGAATGGAAAACATGACTTGTATTCATCCTTCAAGTTCTTACAAAGTCTTGGTTTGATATTGTAGACTTGATCCTTTAACCAACCCCAAAGAAAAAAAAATGGGGTCTAAAGTCAGATTTCCTGGCTGGCCACTCATACATAAAAAAAGTGTTACTTTTCAGTCATCCTCTGTGTGTGTGTGTGTGTGCATACACACACACACAAAGTATGATTATATATTTGATCCTCAATGCTACACAAAATGTCATACATATAGTAATCATCAAGCACAAATTAAAACTGTCCAACTGAACACTTCTTTGTTTATAGGCTACTTACAAGCTGATGAAGTAGCTAATTTTGATGAAGTAGCTAATGGAAAAAAATGGGTTACACATGAGGGTGGTGCTAGTTATGAAAGTCAATCTGGCTCAATGTTTTTCAATAGATTTATATCTTTGTCTACATGGAATTATTAATTCATTTCTTTTATCAATACGTCTGGGTCATCTATATTTTGTTGCATGTCAATGTGTTTTATTATATATATATATATATATATATATATATATAATATGAGTAATGGTTACTAATAGAAGTATATTCCACAGTTAGATATTTACGTTAAAAAGTGCTCAATACAAAAGTAGAGCATAAATATATAATTATTATTATTATAATAATTGCATACTGCAACTTGATAGCTATAAAGTTTTGATGTTAAAACACCATCATCAGGCAGTAAAATGTCATTTTACTGTCTGATGATGTTGTTTTAACTCCAAAACTCCAAAACCTTACAGCTGTTGAGTTGCCGTATGCAATAATAATTATCATATATATATATATTCTAGCAGTTTAGCCTGGTTTCACTCAGGTAATTTAAAGAATAATAAGAATAAAAAAACACATGAATTTACATAGCAAATAATTACACAACGTCCACCCTCATCACTTTTATAGATAACAATGTAGAATGTCTCTATTGAATTAGGGTGGGATGGGGCAACATATATAGATAATATAAAGTGGAATGATTGATTCTATATTATAATCAATACATAAACTGGTCACTGACTTTGTGGGGTGATAATATATATTTTTCTACCCCTAATTTTGGCTTTCTGAAAAATTTCAAGGTGTCGTTAGAATTCTAAAATTTTGATCTACATTTGAGCGCAACTCCTGTTGTGCTAGACTGCAAAATGCAGACACTAAGTCAAATCTATCTATCTATCTATCTATCTATCTATCTATCTATCTATCTATCTATCTATCTATCTATCTATCTATCTATCTATCTATCTATCTATCTATCAAACAAATACTTACACAACGTCCACCCTCGTCACTTTTATAGATATAGATTATAGATCAATTTTAGAGGAATTGGCAGTTCTGTTATCACAATGTGGGACATTTAATAACAAAAGTGATGGAAACATCAAGAAAAAGAAATTAAATGAAATCTATAGATTATATCCTCAAAACACATGATAAACAATTGTTTTTAAATTTAAAATTCAGTGTCTTTTTCATTTATGCGCATGTGTAGTTGCATCAATACTTTGTCCAATGAAGTCCTAAAGGATGAAACATATCACATAAAAACTTTTTTCGTTTTGTTATACTTCTTTCTCTTATTAATATATATCTGTATTCTTGGCAAAAGTTTCAAAATTAATTTCTTCCTTTTAGTTACAAGTTCAGTGCCCCAAAAAATTCACCCGGAACATCTGCACTCAAAAAATACATCAAACAGTTGACGTCACATAGCAATTTTTGTTGGTTTGCTGTGATGAATCTTGTACAGGTAAGTCTTTGCATTTTTTTTTAACAATCTTCACCCAATAAAAGACCTTAGAACCACTCAAAGTAGTGGCTTTGTGAATGATGTCATATGAGAGCAAGATGAGCTAAAAAGTGCAGTTTGTAAAGTTATGTAAGCGATAATGATTAATGCTTGACTTGTAGAATTTATTAAAAGTACTGATTGGGGAAAGTACCCTCTCAGGAGTCTGTTCCACAAAGTATTGGTTGGTTCCTTGTGTCACTCCAGAAAATAATTAATTCCTGTTGCCATGCGCTATCTTTTACCAGAGTTAGATTTGGCTAAGAATGGAGTATTGCCTCCATATCTGAGCTAGTACTGCTCTGTCCTCACTGTTCAGTCTTAACAGGGTTCAAAAGCATTTACACCCCCTTATGGGTGATGAATTAGTTTCCACCTTGCAACTCTTATCCCACTGATGAAACATTGCTAGCCTTTTGCTACTGTATTGCTATTACTATGGCAAATGTTAAAAAAACAAATTACACCTATTCAAACCTTCACAGCTAGGACCTACCATACCATGTTCACATTGGTAAACCATTCTCATTCCCTTTGTGTTCCTTTAATAAGAACTTTTATTTTGTGGAACAAACTCCCCAGAGGATGCTTCCCTGAACATTACAATCCTAATTTCTTAAATAAAATAAAGTTAATGATGAAAAAGTATTAGTAAAGAAATTTGGACAATTTAAGATTAAACAGAATAACATGGTAGATTTAGTTCTCTAGATTTGTCTGGAAGTCTAATGAAAGAACATTCTGAATTCAAAGCAATAAAGAAAGTAACATGGAAACTATTCACTATCTTTCCCAAGGGTTGTGGCAAAATCCAATGGAGAATGTGCAATGTAGTCGATTCTGACCTGGTAGCTCTACTGTAGTCACTTTCTCACCGACGTGTTTTGGCTTCCCTTTGTCTCTTCTACAAATACTTTCACAACTTTTGCTCCAATGAACCTAGCTCCCTGGTGGCGCCTTTGCATGAATTTACTCGAGCTGGTAGACTAGCAACTATGTCCCACTCTTTTACAGTGAAATGAATCAAATGTAACCACAACTTCTACTCCAACAGCTTCTTTTCTTGCAATTCCCACCTGTGGAATTCCTTTTTTTATACTGACAGCTGCAATCTCCAAGAATTTAAATGCAATGTCAACTGCTATCTCTTATTTTGTTCTCACATCCTTTTTCTGACAACCCTTGTATCATGTTCTTCTCTCTTTCCCCTCTACTCTCATGCAGCTCTCTTTACACCAGTGTTCTCATCCTTCTCTTACCCATTCTCTGATACCCTCTTCGCCCTGTCAGCTGGGGCAGTAGAATACGTCGACTGCACCTCTGTAGAGGTGTATTCCCCCACCCCCACACCAAATGGAGTCACCTGCTGATATTTTTAAGACAGGATCCTGGTGACTGAGCAGTCTTTGACCTGGTTGCCTAAGTAGACGCATGGCTTGCAACACTTCACTTTATCCCTTACTGGGCTATACAGGCAGTCGGATAGGCCTGATCTGATCAATTAGCTGGTTATGTCAAGCCATTTTGGAGTTTTGAAATTTTATTTTTGTAGAACTCTGAATCAGAAAGCAGTGGCTGTAGGGTCAATCATGCTGAAGAGGGACTGATGTTTCCCCTTATAAATATAACATTAAGTGAGTAGTCATCTTGGGAATGAAGACCTAGTGGTTTCAAATTATTGGTTTCTTTTCCTCACTGTGAGTATACTGATTGTATAGCCCTGATTTGCCAAGGCGAATGGATTTCCCCCTTGACATTTCCCATTTTAGGACTCCGTGGTGGCTGGGAAGCACAGTCAGTGGACATTAAAAACTCTTATGGATTTCAAAAACAAAAAAAACAAGCCAAAAATCAAAAGCCCAAAAGCACCTACACGTTGAAACTGATTCAGGCGAGACTCTATTCCCTCCATTTATTGTCCTAGAATCAATAGAAGAAACCCCAATTATGAAGTTGTCCCCTTTTACCATAGAGAAAATCATCAGCTCTATAATGAAACAAAAATCAGTTAAAAAATTAGCAAATAATACCTTATTAGAAGGAACAAAAAAATTACTCAGACCTACTATTGAAACAAAAATCATTTCATCATCTGAAAATCAAAACAATTCCTTGAACTCATTAAAGGGTGCTGTGAGAAACCCTGATCTCTCTCTTAGCACCCTAAATGAGATAAAAACCAATCTCTGGACTCAAGGTGTCATTGATGCTCACAGAATCTCTATTAGAAAGAACGATAAAATAATACAATCTCACACATACATACTAACCTTCAATATTCCAAGAACCCGTACCAAGGGGAAGATAAGATATACGATAACAAAAGTAAACATATATATCCGAAATTCATTCAGATGTCACAATTGCCAAAGATCTGAGCACCACAAAGAAAAGTGCCTCCAGTCTGTAAAAGGTGTGGAGAAAGTGGAACAGACCACATGAACTGTAAAAAATCACAGAATTGCCCAAACTGCAAACAAAACCAAGCAGCTGACTCAAAAGAGCATGAAGTTTGGAAAAAAAGAAAAAAAAATATCAGAAATAAAACACACGAAAAATATATCATACCCAAAAGCAAGAAAAATTTTGGACGACTCTACAGCAACAACAGCATATGTAGACATAACCAAACTTACCTAGCAGATCTCTGAACCCCAAACTAATGAAACTGAAGACTCCAAAAATCAAACCAAACACAAATCAAACAACAAAAAACCACAAGTATCCATACTATCACTACCAAGCCTAATGAACCTCCCCACTCAAAATAGATAACACTGAAACCCTGTCACTAACCCCAAAAGAAAGATCTCCTAGGAAAAGGGAATATAGCAAACATAGAACAAGAACCTCACTAATAGAAACAAAAACAGATTTGAACTAATAGAAACAGAGATGGAGGAAAATCCTTCAAAACAGAAAAACACTAAATATCCAAAACGTCCCAACAAAACCAGATCTAAAAGTGTAGAAACTATGGAAATAAATGAATCCAACCAAACAAAAACACTACGACCAAAACTACACCAAAATAATAAACTTCAATCACACAACAAAGACAAAAAAAACATGATTCCTAAAATTATCCAATGGAACTTCTGTGGCTATAAGGCAAATTACAGCATGCTACTTCTATTAATAGCTGAACTAAACCCTATCACCATATTCCTCTAAGAAACCTTAAAAAAACAATGTTAAAACATATATGAAAGACTTTGAGCAATATGATTATATACACAATACTGAACTGAGAGCTTCAGGGGGAGTATCAATCCTACTTAGGAAACATATCCCCCAAAGAAAAACCGGCATCAACACTAGCTTACAAGCAATTGCAATTTCAGCAACATTACACAAAACTGTCTCAATTTGCTCATTCTACCTCATGACCCCATAAATGAAAAAGAGCTAAACAAATTTAACAAAACAACACCCTGAACCATTTATCTTAATGGGAGACTTAATAGTCATAATATAATATGGGGAAGTAAAACAACAAACAAAAGTCAGACTTTTGAAAAAAATCATCAATGACAACAATCTATGCCTCCACAATCAGAAATTTCCAACTCACCTCGGCCCATCTTTAGGTACATTCTTTGCCATAGATCTAACTCTCAATGATCCATCAATAACTGGCAGGTATAAAAAGGTCCCTGCAGCAGTGACCACTGCCTAATAATAATAGAAATCTTAATATTAGAAAATTTGGGACCACAAACAATTCCAAGACTCCCACAATGGAATTTTAAAAAAGCAATCCTACAAAGAACTATGTCTTACTACACTAATCCCAGAAACAAATACAAATCAGGAAGAACCCCTTATACATTTTGCCAACACCCTCATTACTGTAGCCAACAAAACTATCCCCAATACCACAATATCTCAAAAACACAATAAGCCATAGTTCACAGAAGAGTGCAAAGACATGATAAGAGAACATCAAGCAGCCCTCAGGAAATTCAAAACAAATCCTTCATCAGAAAATCTAATCAAATATAAACAACAAAGAGCTAAAACTCTACATACCATTAAAGAAGCGAAAAGATCTATGTGGAGAATCTTTATTTCAAAAATAAATTGCAATGACAACCCCAAAATAATTTGGAACTTTATAAAAAAAAATGTCAAATAAAAACATCAACTCTCAAATAAATCACCTCTCAAGGAAACATAATTGCCACAAGCAAAACACATATAGCTAACCTAATCACAGAAAATTTTGCTCAAGCATCATCAACAAAAAGCTACTACAGTAAATGTAACCAAATTAATAAAATTCACCTCTGACAATGCTGAAAGCTATAACCAACCTTTCACCCTAACCGAACTCCAAAACTCAATATCCAAATCCAATAACTCAACCACTGGCCCAGGTGAAATCTACTACACCTCCTTCAAAGAACTCCCAACAACTCCCTGGAATATCTTCTAAATATATACGGTAATATCTGGAGCTCTGGCAACATTCCTGCCTTATGGAAGCAAGCCACAACCATTTTTATCGTCAAACAACAAAAAGATCCCACAAACCCTACCAGTTATAGACCAATTGCTTTAACCAGCTGCTGTTGCAAAACTCTCGAAAGAATGATCAGTCTAAGACTGACATAGTTCCTCAAATCCAACAACTCCTTATCAGATCTACAAACAGGTTTTAGAACTAAAAGAAGTACCATAGACCAATTCGTCCATATAGGAACCCTAATTCAAGAAGCATTTATTAGAAAGGAATATCTGGTTGCAGTCTTTTTTGATTTTGAAAAAATCTATGATACAGCATGGCCATATGGCATACTCAAAGATCTTGGCTTACGTAGCAGACTCTCATTCTTCATAAAACAATTCTTACAGGACCAAACTTTCCAAACACAGGTAAACAGTAGATTCTCTGATCCAAGACCACAAGGAATAGCTGTTCCTTAGGGTAGTATCCTATCAGTGATCCTATTTATAATTAAAATCAATAAAATAACAACCTGTCTTCCCCTAGAAATCAATGGATCACTATATGTCAATGACTTTCCTAATTTGCTACAGCTCCAAAAAATATGATTACCATAAAAAGAAAACAATGTATCAACAAGATATCAAGATGAACCATGGAAAATGGACTCAAAATCTCAAATAACAAAACCAAATGCAGACATTTCTGCCAAATTCACAAAATGCACAACCACCTTACCTTAATATTAAATGATACTGAAATACCCATAACCTATCAAAACAAATTCCTAGGCATTATTGTTGATTGAAAACTATCTTTTTTTCCCTCACATCAAACATCTGAGAACCAAATGCAACTAAACTATCCAACTCCTGAGAGCCATAGTCCACACATACTGGGGTGCTGACAAAAAGACCCAAATGAAATTATACAGATCCCTTATACGATCAAAGCTTGATTATGCCTGCTTCCTATGTGGAGCAGCTAGAAAATCCTACCTTCGAGAACTTGAAACCATTCACTACCGGGGACTCCATATTGCCATAGGAGCATTCACTATCTCTCCAGTAGAAAGCTTATACATAGAAGCTAACGAACCCTCTCTCTCTTTAAGAAGACAAAAACTTGCACTTCAATACTATACCAAACTCATCTCGTGCTCCAAAAACACTGCCTATAACTGCATCATGAAAATAAAATACCAAAGCCTATTTGAAAATAAAGCAAAGGCCATCAAATCTGTTAATCTAAGAATCAAAAACTTGCTCAATGAAATCAAAATTGACCCCAAAATAATCCATAATACCATCCTCCCAAAAACAGCACAATGGAGAATAAATCAATCCATAGTAAAACTTGAACTAACCAAATTATCTAAAACCAAAACACACCCCATCACTTTCCAAGAGAAATTCCTTAACATTCAAAATAACTTCCCAAACCATCACCACCTCTACACAGGGAAAAAAAGTTTGTTGTGCTGCTATCTTCCAAAACCAAGAATCACTAAAGCATCTCTGAAACGAATCCTCAATCTATAGTGCAGAAGTCACAGCAATTGACATGAACATTATTGCTAACCACAAATCTTCCAGATTTATTATCTACTAAGATTGCAAATCAACCTTCTTAGCACTACAAAACAAAGATACATCAAACCCTCTTGTCACAAAATTCCTAAACAAAATGAACACTCTTTCCAAAAATAATAGTATCATCCTCAGCTAGATACCAAGCCATATTGGTATATATGGAAATGAAAGGGCAGACAAAACTGAAAAACAAAAAAGCACTCCTGACAGAAATATCCAAAACAAAAATTCCATACACAGATCTAAAACCAATTAACAACAAATTCATACATGTCAAATGGCAAAAATCATGGAATGATCAAATACATAACAAACTCTGCTGTATACAAGACACCATCAGTGAGTGGCCGGCAGGTTACAGAAGAAACATAAAGAAGTGATACTTTCCACACTTCGCATTGGTCACACTCACATTACCGGCTCACATCTTCTAAAAAGGGATGACATTCCAATATGCACAATGTGCAATGTACCCCTTATAATTAAACATATTCTCTTAAACGGTAACAGTTTCAGACAAACTCTGTCAAAACACTCTCAGACAAGCAATTTGAAGGACGTTTTCAAAAATACAAAAGCAGAAGCCATATTGAGTTTTCTAAAAAAAAAAAAATTCATCAAAATCTGACTAAATTAACTTTTTCGTTATAAAAAAAAAATTTAAAACCAACCTTTTTGGCGTTAAATAACTCACAGAGGTTGATATGCTGTTAAATGAAAATCAAACTCTGATACCCCCTGTAATTTGTTCTTTTTTCTCATCACCCTCCTCTTATGTAATCCCCTGTGCACTAGTTGCAGTACTGCCTTACTTGGGGTGAAATGATAATAAAATTTAAAAAAAAAAAAATTCACAGAAAGGAATCTGTGAAAATTTATAGGAAAGGAATCTGTGGAGAACAATGATTGCTTACATGAACGGAGATGGTATTTAAAAATAAAATGAAATGAAAACAATTCATCCTAATATGTCCATCACTGAAAAAAAAATCAAATCCTCTTTTATTATAACAACATTCTATCCTAATTGATTTGCATAAATTGTTGAATAGAAGAACATTTATAGAATATTAGATGCAGTTTCAAACCCTGTCATAGGCTCCATCTTTATTTGTTACTGGCATAAAATTCCATGTGTATTTTAAAGCTATCTCCTGCAGATGGTGAATTGGGCCACTGGCTTAAAACTAAAGAGACTTCTGTTCCAGCTTATAAAACAGCGAGGATAATTTTGAAGAAATAACTTTGAATTCCTCAAGTCACTTCCTGGAACTTCAAAACTTCACTTCAAGATATAAGTCAAATTTCAGCTGAAAGACTTGTTTGGGCCAAAATTCCAATTCAATCCAAAATGAGTTGTTCTAATCACAAACTCTGAACTTCATTGAGTTGAGTTCTTCAGATTGCAAACTTGGCAGAACTTCAAAACCTAATGTCACAAAACCTCTCATTTTAACTGATTCCTTGGCATTTTGAAGAAACCGAATTGATTTCCTCAATTTATGAAGTTTTGGTGATATTTTAAACTAAATTTAAAACACAAAAATTTAAATTTACAAAGCTTTTGTGTTACTTTAGATTTAATTAAAAACTTTTAAACCATTAATTTTTATATTATTTAATTTGTTCGAACTGTTGTTTACCTCATCTCAGAAGTATAGACAAGTATTAATTGTTATTTTAAAAACTGTTTTCTCCTCACCCGGACACAAATGTCAAAGCACCATATGAAGAACAGATTTTCAATCCCAGGATCATCTCGATTTCTAAAAGTATCTGTCTATGCAGAGCAAGTGTTGCCCAAGTTAGAGGAGTTTCAGACAGAATTTGCTGTTTTACTTGTTTACATTTCTATTCCTTGCTACTTACTTGATAGTTGTAGAATGTAAAAAACAAAATGTGATAAAAAGCAAGACTAAAGATAAAAGAAAAAATAATCAAAATTGATAAGTTTTTAAAAATAAAGGAAAAACAAACTTTTTTCACTTAATTTCATCTATTTATCACCAGACATTACGAGACAACTCATTTTAAATGATGCATGAAAACTAAGAGATGTATCCAAATGAAATGACTCACCTTCAAATCCTAAGCAATGATAATAAATTCAAAATAAAAAAGTAACTTCCTTCGTAATGCGAAAAGTTTTTTTAAAGAAAATGTAAGGGGACGTAACTCTGCTATTTATCTGACTGACATCTATGCTAAGAGTAATATTCTGAGAAATATATTTTGATTAAAAGAAAAATTGCTGTTGTTTTTATTATTCCCTTTTTTATTTTGACTGGTAGTTTGCAAGAATTTATAAATAGTCATGAGTTAATTAACAAATATGACTTGATTGCTACAAAAATAGAGGTTTCAACACTAGACTATCTAAATGTGTTATCCATATTCGGAAGTTTGTACAAAATAGAACAAAACACTGAGAGGATGCCTCACCATAGAGTAGTAGTTAAGATGATTTTGAAAAGTTAACTATATTTTTTACAGTTATCTTAATCCAGACTAAAATAAATTATTAGCAGTTAGGTTCACTTGTTCTTTTGGGATGTTATACAACAATTATATACAATCTATTGTGGTCTACAGCTAGAGTCTTAACTTTTAACCATACTAAGCCTCTACTTTTGAAATGGATTTTAGGCTCCTTTTGTCATCGTCCATGTCACTATCTTCCATTTGTTGCTAGCCAATGAAGCAAGGTATGGGCAGGATGAGACATGTCTATTCTCAGAACCTACCCAAAAATTGCAGTTAAGATTTTACTTGTTTGGTTAGTGACTCTTTTCATAGATTCACCAGTATTTCAGGATTTTATTGGGTGAACTTACTGGTCCTACACTCAATCCCAGATTCCTTTTTAAAGCTAACCTGAACAGAGATTCCAAATAAATAATTGGGGCATAAACTTTTAAAATGACGTTACTTGGTCTCTTAGACTTCCAATCACACTTTACTCTGTTGTTTATAGTTAAGAATACATCAACTGCATCTCTGTGCAGAAAGGTAAACCCCCAAAAAAGGGGCCACCTGTTTACCTTTTTGACTCTTAGGTAAACTTGACCTGTGTCCATCTTTTTTGTCTCTTATGCAAACTGAACCTATGTCTACTTTATTTATGAAAATGACAGGATTTGGCATTAAGTAACCTGGTAAAATTTGATATTTCATAAAACACAACACAATATTCTAATTCAAATTGCACCCTAATTACATCTATTAAAAGCTCTTGTTTTCTTAACAGTTTAAAAATGAAGCATATTTATTTATTTTTTTTAGCATCAGTGTAAAATGTGAAATTCTGGAATGATGAGTTTGCTGGTTATATAAACACCTTTAATTCAATAACCAGTCATCTCATTGTAATCATGAAACACCTGGAAAATCACTATAAATAAGAAAATATATATAAAGGTAGCATTGTATGAAAAGCAATTAATATTCACAATTGTGGGAAGGTCAGTAGTTCAAATCCAAAATATGAAATCTAATAACAATCAAATCACTTGTAAGACATAAATATTGCAAGGAAAACATGAGAAAAGTATTTTAAAATTCTGTAACTGTCAAAATAATGTCCTGTCATAAAGAAATAGGTTTATACTCAAACATAAAACAACTATAATCAACAATCTATATATCTAAAAATACGTTACGTAAAAATATGTAATTGAAGTCATAAAATTGCATGCAAAACATTTAGATTATGGCATCAAATCACCCAGAAAGTTTGATAAACAAAAACAGCCAAAACTTTTTCATGCTGGCTTATGATAAAAAGGAGGAGAATGTCTTCCTATGATACATGGGAAGATTTATATAGAAGCAGGCTTTTTAAAGTCTACTTTCCTGTGACAGATACCAATCTGATGTGTTTATTTTTGAGATTTTCTGTCTTCTTGACCAACTGTTTTCACTATAGTTAAAGAGCTTTCTCTTCTTCTTCCTACTAACTTTCTAAGTCAGGTAAGTGCCATATGTGATACATGCTTTGAGAGATCATGTCTCAAAAGACACATGACTGACTGGGCTGAAGATTATCCTGACTAGTTTTATTATTGTTCTATTTTTCATTTTTGTTTCCAGGTTTTTCACTGTCACTTCAACAGTAATTTTTTCCCCCTTTTTCTGGATGTTCTTCTGGGTACTCATGGGACGTCTCTTGGTGCATTCCTTCTTGGTAAGTTTTTTTTTTATCAATGTAAAAAATTAAGTATGCCCAGCTTTGCATAAGAGTATATTGTTGGAGCACCCAGTTATAAGTTTTTTTTATATTCTGTAAATATTTACTAAGCTTAATACAAGGTTAAAAAATAAAACATGGAATGGCTTCTTTATTCTCTGTAGATTTCAAGAAAACTTAGTCTTACCAAAGTTAGTATTTATTCCATACAAATATTTAATGACTAGTTTGACTCAAGGTTATAGTTCAGGAGTATGGATGAAGTTCTTTGATTTTTAAGCAGATTTGAAGAAAGCGAAGTTGATTTCTGGCCAATATTATATTCATTATTTATTCTACACAAATATTTACTGAATCTAGTCTAGCTCAAGGCTATAATTGTGGAGTATGAGTTCTTCATGTAAGTAGTCAAACAGCCTATGAGGAATTATCTATTTTGTGTAGATGTGTTAACTAGTCTGGTTCAAGGTCAGAGTAATAGGGCACTCAATGAAAACTGAATTCACTGGCAATGATGTAGCTTACTAACTATGCACTAAATTTATTTTTAAATTTAATTTTTGTCAAGGCTTGCAACTCGTAATGCAGAATTGTTCAATTTTCTTTGTATGTGTATATCTAGTTACCCTGTTCCTCACAAAACAGACAGATGGGCTGTGTGTGTGTGTGTGTGTGTGTGTGTATATATATATATATATATGTTGGCATACAAGGGGACCTTTTAACCTTAAAAAAATCCTCCCCTTCCGGAAATAGTGGGCCATCTTATACTCCAAGTATAAAAAGTGAACCTTAGATTGGGAGGTTTAAGTTATTAGCATTGGAAATTGTGTTATTACTGGATAATAGTAAGTGTACCAGATAGATTGTGGTAGGGGTAACGGTAAGTGTAGATTGTGGTAGTTAATTGACAATATCTCCCCACCATTTTGCATTAGAATTTGGGTGAAATTACTGAATTTATTTAATAATTTCAATACATTTTAAAATCCAATTTGGTTAGGGGAGCAGTCATGCAGCAAATATAGCCTGAAACCTACATTTTAACTTGAAAATTTGTGTGTTGTCTTAGATGCTCAATTAACTTTTATGCCATCATATACTCTGTGTGTGTGTGTGTGTGTGTGTGTATATATATATATATATATATATATATATTTTGTTAAAGATGACTGACATAATACAGCGATTTAGCTTTTATTTAATTTTTCTTATAAGTGTTTTCCAAGTGTTTTTTTTTTTGGGGAGGGGGGTTGACACAAAGTGTGTAAAAACTGTACAAATGTTCTGCATATCCAAGCACTTTTGTCTATTCTGTTAACCATTATTAATTTTAATTTAATTTTTTTTTTTTTTTTTTTACATGTAGATGGGGCTATTATACTTGTATTTTCTACCAGTATGTTTCAGATAATCTGTTTCTTGTGTGTTTAAATGAGTCCTAATTAAGCTATGGTTAGGTAAGTGTAATGTAAGTTGTTTAGATAGGCATGTAGTAGTATGACTCAACATAATTATTCATGAGTTTGGTTTGATCAGGAATGTAGTTTCTTAAGGGGCATTTGAACTTGTAAACAATGTTGGTTCTTTCTAGTTTTGATTTTGCAGGTGTGTTATTATTTTTAATAAGTTTAGCTGTTTTAAAGTTTTTGTAATAGATAATTAATTTTTTTTTGTAGCCTGTCAGTGTAGTAGGCAAGATTCTGTTAGCTATGTCCTGGTATTTTATTGAGAGTTAGAATATAATTTTCCAGATATTTAATGTGGAGTGTTTATTTTATATGATAATTGCTCAAGATTTTGAGCCATCCTTTGCATTGGGTGATTGAAAGTATTTGAACAAAAGCAACAGAATAAGCATTAACTTTTGACAGTTTATTTACAATAAAGATATAGACTATCGTATTGGGAAAATATAAATAAAAAATTAAACAAATAGACCTTGTTGAATTTAATAAACTTGTTTGGATGAATACTTGCTGCCTAAATATACCTAATATATGATAAGATGGTGAATAAGAAATGCCCAAGCAAGCTATGTAAGATCGAATATATGAAAACCAGTTAAATTTTTATATTTTGTTGACATTTTCCTTCAATCAGTAAAACTGAAAAAAAAAAAAGCTAAGAAAAAATCATTACCATAGCAACCTTTCAACTTAAAAACGTTCTGGTTAATTTGAAAATTTAAAACATTTAACAGACACAACTGAATACAATTGAATGAAATATTGTATATTGAAAAATTTGAAAATAAGATGCAAATATGGTGATTTGATATAAGAGAATTAAAGAAAAGTATGATGAGAAAAATAAATTGCATATATCTGAAGAAATTAGTGAATAGAAAGAATACAAATTATAAGTTATGTTAATATTATTTATGTGTTAATGTAAATATAGATTTAAATAAAAAAAAATCAGTGAAGCTTAACATGTTAAATAATGTTTTCTTTATTATCTTAGCCAGAAAAGGTGATGCTATAAAAAGATTGTTTTTGTTAAATTGAATTAAATCAGGATATCATTGCTGATTCAATTTTCTAGATGATTTGATTTTGAATATATTTAACCATTTTGGTATTGTTAAAATTGGAAGGGTGGTTTCATTTTGCTTTGCTTTATTTTTTAGGCCACATTTTTTTATCTTGTAATATTGAACAACAGTACGTAATTATCATGGTTGTAACATGGGATATTCATAATTAGATTGAAAGATGGAAAAAGGATTTTTTTTTTTTTTTTTTTTTTTCAAGTATGTACATTTTTAGTAGCATTAATATATTTTTCTAAATTTCTTTTTTTCTCTTGGCTAAAATGTTTGTTCATTTTATTAACTAAACATAATTATTTTTAAAGTGCAATATTGACTTTATTGCACAAAATATTTACTGTTTTCTTCCACTGTCTTTTGTCATATTGAAACCTCATAACTCTACTCCCTCAGAACATTTTTATTGCTCTGGCTACCTTTTGCAATCTTCCAGGGAAAGGAGTTATTTGGATTGTTTTTTGTTTTTTTTTCTCAGTATACTTTTTCTCCATTGCTATTTTCACTTTGTCCTATGAGAAGCAGTACTTATTTGAACCAGTCATTTGTTTCTAAAAAGAAGTCCTGATAGAGGGCTATCTTCTAATCTCAATCTGTGCAAGGCATTGCCTTTGGATGAAGTTTTTGGGACATTTGTGGGTGGCTAATTTTATTTGCTCTACTACTTTAGCATGTTGTTGTTAAGTAATATCTTTTCATTGCTCACCATAATTTATTTAAGAAATTAGGCATTTTCATTATATTTACAGTGTGGCACAAGGTTATTTTTGTGAGCTTGAGTGAGTATTGAGCTTGTTCCATCAGAGAATAGGTCTCTAAGACAAGCTTACTAACCCCTGAGCTTCAGGAAGATGCCTATTTGATATTTACTGACATGGCACAAGGCTATTGTTTGTGAATGTTGAATGAGTATTAAACTTGTTTTACCAAAGAACTAGTCTGTGTAACAAGCTTGCTAATCATTTGGTTATGGTAATGTGTCCTATTTTATATTTCCTAACATGGCTCAAGACTATTTTTTATGAGTTCTGAAATAATATTGAATTTGTTTAATTGGAAAAATAGTCTTTGAGATAAACTTACCAACCATTGGGCTAAAGTGAGGTGACCTATTTGATATTTCCTAACATGGCACAGGGTTATGTTTTGTGAGTACTAAATGAGTATTGAACTTGTTCCATATAAGAGTTGGTTTGGAAACTAAACTTGTTATCCATTGGGCTAAAATAAAAACTATGATCCAGTAGTTTTCGTTGCTTTTTTTTTATTTTTATTTTTTTTATTATTTATTTTATTCAGCCTGTGTGGAAAATAATGCCTGACAGTGGTGATGAAAATCATTTTCAATGCTTTATTTGTATATTTTCAGTCAGTTAAGTTCCATATGTGAGAGACACTTTTATCATTAAGAAATTGTCATATCAGGTAATTTTTTACTCTGATAATTCATGTCTCATCTTAGGATGACACATTGCACAATTGAAAGATTTCTGCTCTTGGCAGCACTTCCCTATTGCACTAAAAGTGGGTGGTCATTCATCGCCCTGATGCCTTGTGTAATGTTTGCCCTTGTTGAACAGTAAATAAATAATATCTAATCAGCTAATTTTTTAAAAAAATGTCCATATTGTTGAACTGAGGGTTTCTTTTGAGCAGAATGTTGTGCAAACACATAAAGATAAAGAAGAAATGGTAGTTGATCTAAAAAAATTAGTGATTTTTAGTCTTACTTTGTTTTTATCAGCTTTAAAAGAAGATACACACTTTAAATGTCAGCAGTTTGTCCGCATTGTTTACTATCAGAAGTGTATCCCTACAGTAGTAATGAGGGGAATCATCATGGCAGTCTGATTGTATGAGTTCTTTTTAGTATACAGAATTAAGTCTTAAACAGCAAGCATTGTTGACGTTTATTGAAGATATCATTAATTAATGATAAAAATTTGTTGCAATGATGTGAATATCATTCATTTATGATTAAATGCTAAATAACTATCTGGCAACTCTAGAATTCTCTTACATCCATATTGTTAGCACTCTACTTTGAATGGCTCTTTGGCCTTGTATTGAGTGTCCAAGAGTATAAAAAAATCATCTTGAATCTAATCCAGATTGACTCTTTGTGATTGTCCCAGTTCATGAAAAAAATCTGAGGTTTTAAATTTTAATTTTCAAAACAAGCCCCAATCACTGGAAATGTTTGGCCAACAAAATTTCACTACCCTTATTTCCTATATTCCATAAGGATTTGTGCTTCATTAAGTTGAGTAAACGATCTTCTTTTTAATTTTTGCAGGTACTTCATTTGTTATCCCTCATATCAACAACGTCTACTTCCTGTCACTCTGCAGAAAGCATGGTGTCTACCGAATCATTCTATTTCTGTTCATGTTTAAATTCCTTTTAAGTATTCTCATGCTTTGTGTGGGACCTGGCTGTGTTTGGGCTGTGTGTGTTTATGTTGCAAGGTAAGTGTTAGAGAAATGTTTACATTACTTAGCTTTTGTCAAACGTTATCATGCATTAGTGATATTGAAGAGTTTGCATCCTCGTATAGAAAATATGTTAAGAGTTTTTCTTTTTCTGGATAATTGAGCTAGTCTTCAGGACTAAAGCTAAAAGTCTTGCTGGATATTTTTCTTTCAGGTAGGGGAAACATCTTTTTCCAATTTACCATACCAACCATATAATTAAAGATAATTATTTAAGTTGTAAATGAAAATGAGAGTTAAGCGAGCATATGTGATGTCTGTCCTTCTATATGGCAGTGAATGCTGAACAATCTCATCAAAGATGAAGGAAAGACTTGATACAACCAAAATGTGGTTCTACTGAAGGATGCTGAGGATACCATGGACCAAATATGTGAACAACAAAGAGGTTTTGCAGAGGATGGAAATGAAAAGGAAGCTTATACTTAACATCAGGAAAAAACAGCTGATGTTTCTGGGACACATGACAAGGAAGAAGGGCTTGGAGAATCTGATACTCACAAGACAAATAGAGGGAAGGAGAGACAGGAAAAAACTGTGTGATATATTCGATTGTTTTGGGAGAAAAGGTGTTAAGATCTACAAACGATAGGGGAATGTGGAAAACCATGGTTGTCTACGTTCTGAAGGAACACAGCACGTAGAAAAAGAACAATGTTATAATGAGTAGCTATTCTGGATGTCCTTTCAATTTAAAGAATTAATATAAAGTAACATTGTATAGCGATAATCAGTACTTAATTAACAAACAATTATTAATATTGTGTTCTGTAAAAACAATTATAGAATTATTGTTCCATGAAAATATCAGTGTGTATAAAAATTATTTTCGTTATGTGTGTTGTACAAGCAGTGGATATTGGAAAAATGATTATAAATGACTTTGAGAGAAAGAAACATAGGTTTTGGAGAGAACCATTCTTCTTCGAATCTTGTGGATTGGTACTATGGAATCACAAAAAAACATAGCAAAAAAAATCACTTTGGGACTCTCAACAGCAGCAACTATGACACTGTCATTTAAGTGTCAAAAAGTTGACTGGCAAAATTAATTAAATGAAAATTAATTAAATAATAATTAATTAAATCATTATAATAATTATTTTATTAAACCATTATGAAAATAAGTTCATTCTGGATATCCAACATTTTTAAGAACCAGGTGCAGTAAACCGCGGTCATTGAGTATAAAGATATCTAGACCCAAGCGGAAGACTGACCTATAAACTGTCACTAAAACAAAACACTCTGCAGGTGTAATGGATATGTCAAAAATTACTTCAATTTCAAAATATAAACATATTTTGAGCGTGGCAAACAGGTGGGTTGCTTCACCTGGGGATTGAGTGCAAGTATGACATAAGGTAAAAAATCATTGATCAATCAACCACAGCGCCTGCTTCTTGTTAGCCCACCCCGATGACTGCGACTAATTGGCTGATTATCTAAACCAATCGGATGCAACCCAGGGGTGTTGTTACGACGATAGCCATTGGCCGGTGATCCCTATTGGCTGACCAATCAGGAGCTAATTATTCGGGATTCGGGCCTATAAATAGAGAACACCCAGAGCAAAAAAATTGAGTCGGTCATTCTTCGCTGCCCAGAACCGAATCCATTGCCACTGCATACTCCATCAATGACACTGCCTAATTGCAGTTAAGATTTCTTCGAGTTAAACTAACTTTTTCTGCCAGTCAACTACATTCACCCCTCACTTCACGGTGTTAGTTTTAACTTGATAAGAAGTTATTGTATACCAGTGTAAATAAATGTTTGTTACTGTTTATAACAAATGCTTTTCTTCATTTCTTTGATGGTGTGGCAACTATTCTTCTACTCCGACGCCAAATTCAACACTCCATCGACTGAATTGTATCCATCCCCCCTTTCGCGATCTTAAGAAACAACGTGGGTGCGAAAGGGATCAGAGAGCATCCAGTCTGGAACATGTGGTAATCACGAAACCATTGGCCAACCCGGTATCGTGAAGATATAGTACCACACAACAACTAAAACGGATAGCAGATGTAACTTGTGAAAATGATGATATAACCAAGATGTTGACATTGCATGCTTTTTCAAACAAAAGTCTAGGAAGGAAACATCCATCAATAAAATGATAACAGTAGACATCCTTACTTTTCTATAAAAAAAACAAAATTTAATGCAAATAGTTTGTAAATTTCGACTGGCAGTAGCACTGGCTGCTCTGACAATGAATGCCAAATATTTTCAGATAAGGAAATGGCTAATATTACCATCAACATATGTGATGGTTTTCCATTACATTTTCTCTTCAATTTTAAAACATCATAACCAGTTGTTGATTGTTTATTTCTGAGTTTTATTTCAATACTTCTTTATATTCCTATAGCATTTGAAGCAAAAGCTACAGCTAAAGAATTTTGATCATATTATCATATTTTTGATACAACAACGACCTCCCAGATGAGATCAAGTCCCAAGTAGGCATCTACGCAGATGACACTACAATATACTCCTGCACCAGTAAGAAACCTGTCGTGGCGGGCAGACATAATCTCGCTGCTGACCTTGAACAGGATCTACACTCTGTGGTGAGCTGGGGCAAGAAGTGGCTTGTCAACTTCAATTCGTCTAAGACCAAGCTGTTGTCTGTCAACCATTACAGGCAACCTCTCCTGCCTCCCATAAGCATGGACCAAGCGATTCTCCCTGAGAGCAATACACTACACCTCCTCGGCCTTACCCTGTCCTCAGACCTCAAATGGAACTACTATATTGAATCCATAGCAAAATCTACTGCTAAGAAGTTTGGGTCACTATGTCGATCCAGGATGTTTTTTTCCGCCTGAATCCGTCCTGCATATATACAAGTCAACCATCCGTCCATGCATGGAGTACTGCTGCCATTTATGATCAGGCGCCCCTGCCGTTCTCCTCAGTGTTCTTGACAGGCTCCAAATGAGTCTGTAATGTGATAGGTACTGATCTGGCAGCTCGACTGCAGCCACTTCCCCACCATCGAAATGTGGCCTCCCTTTGTCTGCTCTATAAATAATTTCATGGCTTCTGCTCGGACGAACTTAAGTCACTGGTGCCTCCTCAACAGGTGTTTACTCGTGCAACCAGACTGGCAACTGGGTCCCACCCATTCACAGTCAGGTTAGCCAAATGCAGATGACAATTCTACTCCTGCAGCTTCTTCTCTCGCACTTCCCGCCTGTGGAACTCGCTCCCATATTCTTGCTTTCCTGACGACTACAACCTCCAGAAATTTAAATGCAAAGTCAATACTCATCTACTAACCACTGGACTCTAGCTCTCTCCCCACCCCTGTATAACCTTCCCTTTCTCTCCACCTATGTATCTGTCATCGCACCTGCATTCTCAGCTTTCTATTGCTCCTTTCTAACTAGTTTGTACTCCTCACTCTTTTCTAATTTTTTTACAGTTATGTAGCCCCCTGCACATCAGTGGCATTTCTGCCTTGCTCGAGGTGAAATGATTAAAAAAAAAAAGAAAAAAAAAAGATGCCTGGGTATATTAGACTCCTCCCATGAATTATCTGATGATCAGCAGTTGTTTTTATTGTGATGCAAACTATCAGTTACCATGTACTTGGCATTTTTGGATATATTTTCACTTGCAAGCACCAACAATGAGTTTATTCACAGGGATATTTTTAGTGTGAAAACAATGTTAAAACTTGCAATGTAGCTATAAGTCAACTCACAAAAAATTTTTTATTGCCTAAGTTGGCTATGATAAAGTTGGTGTTTGAAATCAGATTTTGTAACTAACCTCTTGCAGGAAATGTGTGAAGCATATAATATGAAAAGCAAGTTAATAGAATATTACAAAACATTGCAAGAGCACTTTAGTGGTTATCTGTTTATCTTTTTATTTATCAATATAAACATACACACACATATATATATATGTGTGTGTATGTAGACTGCCAAGAAGATAAATTAGAAATTATGACATACCCAAATAAAGACGAACTGTTAAATGAAAGAACAGAAATTATGACTCAATGCATCCACACTAAGAAATACCTCTTAGGTTCATACAACCATGGATGAAAACATCATAACTCATTTTAATTTAAACAATGCGCATTCATAATTTCTCTGCCACATGAAAGTTCAAATAAAACACCGTTACAAGAGTGTTCTTAAAAAAGAAAAATGGTAAAAGGTAAAATCAGTTATTGAAAATCGCCTGAAGACACCACTCATGGTAGAAACCTGGGTAGCGAAATAACTCATTTAAAAATGGAAAATATTTAAAAGTTCTACAATATAATTGTATCGAAAACTTTTTGATACAAATGTGTACTGGTCTAACCCTATTAAAACCAAAAACTAAGTATTAAACAATCAATGACACTGATTCGGTCGGGTTTCAATCCTGGGTTAGGAAGCGATCACAGTCTAACCATACTGATGAGCTGTAATACAGCAAAACAGATCTGTCTGCAGATGACTACAGTATTTTTTTTTAATCATATCACTCCAAGCAAGGCAGTTCACTGTCACTATAGCGCAGGGGGTTACATAGAGCGATTGGGTATAGAAAATGTCAGAAGGAGGGTGATAGACGAGTTAGGAGGTACATAGGGAGAGTGTTGGAGGGAATGGGTGTGAGTTACTGTGTTAGGAGGTGTCTATTGACCTTACATTTAAACTCCTGGAGGTTGTAGCTGTTGGGGAAGCAATCATGTGGAAGGGAATTTCACAGCGGGAAGTGCGAGAAAAGAAGCTGTTGGAGTAGAAATTGCGGTTACATTTCGTCGGTTTCACTGCAAAGGGGTGGGACCTAGTTGCCAATCTAGTATCTCGTGCAAATTCACACCTAGGGGGCACCAGTGATTTAAGTTCATCTGAGCAGAAGCTGTGAAAGTACTTATAGAAGAGGCACAGGGAAGCCACGTCACGCCGGTGAGAGAGTGACTGCAGGCGGTCAGCTAAGTTGGTATTGATCACATTACAGATTCTCCGCTGTATTTTGTCAAGAAGCCCAAGGAGAATAGCAGGGGCACCCGACCAGATGTGGCAGCACTATTCAATACACGGGCGGACGGTAGATTTATATATGTCCAGGATAGATTCAAGCGGAAAGAATTTCTGGGCCCTGCACAGAGAGCCGACTTTCATAGCAGCGGATTTAGCAATGGATTCAATGTAGTCATTCCACTTGATGTCCGCTGAGAGTGTCAGGCCGAGCAGGCGTTGTGTTTTACTCTCTGGGAGGCAAGCCTGTTCCATGCTAATGGTGGGGAGGTGTGGTTGTCTGTGGTGGTTAGTTGACAGCAGCTTCGTTTTGGAAGAATTGAATTTTACGAGCCATTTCTTACCCCAATCCACCACAGATTGGAGGCTCTTTTCAAGCTCAGCAGCGAGGTTCACCTTGTCACCAACACCAGATTTTTGATCGAGGCGAGAGTGAACTGTGGTGTCATCAGCGTACATACCTACTTGGGATCTTATGGCATCGGGGAGATCATTGATGTAGATTAGAAAGCGCGTAGGACCTAGGATAGAGCCTTGGGAGACACCCACGTTTGTAGGATAATTCTGAGAGGCATGTCCGTTTAATACCACCTTCAGAGTGCGGTTAGAGAGGAATGACTGGATTAGGTCCAACAAAAGTCCAGTTATGCCGTAGCTTTATAGTTTCCGTAGAAGGCCGGCATGCCATACTCTGTCAAACGCTTTAGAGATGTCCAAGGCGATGGTTCGTGCTTCACCATTCTTGTCGAGAGCCTGGTATATATACTCGGTGATGGTCGTTAGCTTATTAGCAGTGGACCTTGTGAAGTGGAAGCCATATTGCTTGTCCGAGAGTAGCCTGTGGGCTGTGAGATGTTGAACGATCTTGGCGTTAATAATGGCTTCGAACACTTTGCCAAAGATCAGAAGAAGGCTGATAGGGTGGTAATTTGTGGGGTCTGAGGGTTCACTCGTGTTCTTAAATCATGGAACCACAGAAGAAGACTTCCAACAGGCAGGAAAGCAGGAGGAAGATAGGCAGAGGTTGTAGAGTTTAGAAAGGACAGAGGAGAGTTCAGGGGCACATTTCTTCAAGACTATGGTTGGGATTCCGTCCCCACCACTCGCTTTGTCAGGGTCAAGTGTGTGTGTGTATATATGTGTATATATATATATATATATATGTATATATAAAGTGGGAATATTATAGTGGTTTCAACGAGAGAAAAGTATATTTTAAATGAAGAGAAATTGCAAGGGTTCTTTTATAAAATGTATTTATTTTTTATATTTTATATTCTGCTACACATGTTTTGAGTCTTGCAACTTTTATCAGGCAGAGAGTGGTTGTCAGTCATCATTTTGTTTGTGTGTGGTAGTAGTTCACATCTTCTTGTACTAATGATGGAATCTTTTTCTGCTTTAAGGGGTAATAAAATAATTTAGGATGGGTTAAATATTGGGCAGAGGAAGGTTTTGTTTTTATTTTTTATTAATTTATATATACACAGACACCCGCATATGTATGCTTGTGTGTGTATGTATGTGTGCATATATATATATATATATATATCTACATACATACATAGACAATTTCTATTTCGTGTAGGATTTTGTGTGTGCCATTGCATTTGTTTTTGCTAGTATGTGTATGAGTTTGAGCTTACGCAGTCCAACTAGTGTATCTGGTTCTTCTGTGTGCATGTTGTGTGTCTGTGTGTGTGCATGGGAGTTATGATCTATTAAGTGCTGGTTTAAAGGGGATGGAATTGCTGCCTAAAATCCATCCCCTATTCACTAGCATGTAGGGTTTGCACTATGGTGGCTGACAAACACCTCCAAAAAACCTACCTAGAAGAACTACATGGAACTCTAAAAAAAATGAGGTTGCCCCACAACACTTTTAAACAAGGGTTTTGAACTGGCAGAAAAAAAAACCTCTAGATGAACTACAAAACCCAAAGTAAGGACTCCAGCATATGTCTCAACACACGACAGAAACAACCCAGAATTATTTACAGAAATTAAAAAAAGTTTAGACCTGCTTAAGAAAAATGATAAAATGAAAAGCATATTAAAAAAATAATCAAAATAATTAAGAGCAAATGCCAATCAAGGAACCTGAAACACATTAACCTCATCCAAATTTAACCCACACAATAGAGGGGCTTACAAAATGTAACAAATGTGGGGTTTGTGATATCATTATAAAAGGAAACACCTACACTTTTGAAAATCCCACAAAGATATTCACGATAAACAAAAATTTGAACTGCAACTCCAGGTGTAAGGCAGTCACAACCCTGCAACACACCACTTTGGCCCTTATCTGGGCTAGATGGGTGGTTGGAGAGGCCCGATCCAATTAATCGGCTAGTCATGTCAAGCCCTAACACTTACACTTGAAAATGTCAACCACAACATCCAACAATAAGACCCAAAGATATTACAACATCTTTTTACTCTTACCACAAATACACGCAAACCAAGTAAGTGTTAGAAGGCGCTGACAAGGGTCAATCAATTATTGAGACAAAACCATGTGACTGTTCCCTACTCGATGTTTCTATAAAACTGAGAAAATGAAACTGAAGGAAGGATTAGAGAATGACATTGGAAACTCTAATTGAGTATAGCTTTTTTGTATCCCTGAAATGAAAGGGCGAATGGGTTTCCTCCCTAACATCTCCCACAGGAGGGTGGAAAGCAAGAAAGATGGAAAAATCAAACATATTTACATATAAACTGAAAACTCCAATAAAAAACTCAGAAACCAGATAAAGAACAGTGGAAATACTCAAAGAATGCACTCTGATATCTCCAACTCAGACAGTGAGCGAGAGTCCAAATCAGAGAAAAACAATTCTTCTGAATATATAGAAAGGAAAAACTTCCCAAGATTCATAGTTATTGAAATCTTAGAAGGAAAAAAAATTTGTGAACTATCTCTATTTTTAATTGAAAAAATTCTATCCCAAAATAACCTAAGTAATAAGTAACCCCAAAACAGTCAAAAAAATGAAAAATGAAAACCTTCTAGTTGAAGTAGAGAATTACAGAGATACTCAAAATCTCTTAGGAATGAAAAAATTCCACCCCTACCAATGTAAGGTCTTTGCTCATGAAAAATTAAACACATCAAAAGACATCATAAGAAGTCACAAACTAACTTTGGCCACAACTGAAGAAATTAAAATTGCTCTAAGAAAACAAGGAGTAATAGACCACGTCCGGATCAACATGAAAAGGAATGGTCAAATCATACCAACAAATAATTATATCCTAACATTTAATACACCCACAATACCTAAAGAAATTAAAATTGGATACATAATCCAAAAAGTCGACTATTAAGTACCAGCCCTCCTGAGATGCTTTAAGTGCCATAAATTTGGGCACCCCAGGGAAACTTGTAGAGGGTACAGAATATGTGAAAAATGTGATGTAAAGGAACCCAATCATACTGAAGATGAATGCCCAAACAAAACAGTGTCCAAATTGCTATGAAAATCATCCCGCCTACTCTAGAATATGTAAAATTTTTAAAAAGGAAAAAAAAAATTCATGGAAGTTAAATACAAAAAAAAAACGTATCCTTCCCAGAGGCGAGAATATAATTCCTGTTGTACAGCAACATAAATTCCTTGGGCTTTTTTTTTATTCCAAATTAACATTTATTCCCCATATAAAGCAACTAAGAGTAAAATGCAATGAAGCCATTCAATTAATGAGAGTTGTGGCACACACTGATTGGGGCACAGATAAAAGTACATTATTAGAATTATATAGAACATTAGTTTGCTCCAAATTAGATTATGGTTGCTTCATTTATGGATCAACCTGAAAATCATATAAAAAAATTAATATAAACAATACACCATCAAGGACTACGACTGGCACAGAGTGCCTTTCCAACATCTCCAATGGAAAGTTTGTATGTAGAAGCGAATGAACCTCCTTTAGCTCTATGAAGGCAGAAATTGGCTCTACAACTCTATATGAAACTAAAATCATGCCCATTAAACCCAGCTCACAATATCATATTTAAACCAAAATACTAAGAATTATTTCAAAGAAAAGAAAAATCCAATCAGATCTTTTGGACTTTGAATGGAAAACAATTGAAGAAGCTAACATTTCTCTCAAAAACATACATGGCACCATCAAACCAACTAGAACACCTTGGAAAATAAAAAAACAAAACAAAAGTGGAACAAACTATGTAATCTCAACAAAAGCACTACACACCCACACATCTTTAAGAAGGCTCTAAATAAAATTCTGAACAATTATCTAAAATATAACACAATATTTACAGATGGATCTAAGGATAAGGACACAACAGGATGTGCAGTTTATGAGAATCAAGTCATTCAAAAAACATCCTTTCTAAGGAAGCATCTATTTTTAGTGCGGAATCAAAAGCCATTGATTTGGCACTTAACATCATCAACCAAAGCAAAAGGAAAAAGTTCCTGATTTTTTTCAGGTTCTCTATCAGTACTGACAACTCTATAAAATAAAAAATTAGAAAGCCCACTGATCATAAAACTATTGTGCAAATTAACATCATTGTCAGGTACAAAAGAAATTATCCTTTGTTGGATTCCAAGTCATGTTGGAATCCGAGGAAATGATAAGGCTGACATAGCTACTAAGAATGCACATAAAGAGCCCACTGACCAAACATAAGATTTCATACACAGATTTAAAAGTAAAAATACAATCATATATCCAAAATAAATGGCAAATCTACTGGAACAACTGCAATCCAAATAAATTACTAACAATAAAACCCACTCTAGGTGAATGGATACAGGGTTACAGGGAATCATGAAGGGAAGAAGTTATCCTTTCTTGACTTTGTATTGGGCATACTAAAATAACTCATCTATTCATACTTGAAAAAAAGGAACTGCCATGGTGCACAGCTTGTCATGCTTCATACACTGTAAGACACTTCATGATGGACTGTGCTGACTTTTCACCTATATGGAAAAGTATTACTGAAAATAGTAATTAATCTTTTGATTAAATAACAGGGTAAAATGTTTTAATGTATGTTGATATTATCACAAAAAAAATATGAAGACCAAAAAAATGTTCTACTTCACTGGCAAACAGAAAAACAATGAATATTCTCTTTTAAGTGATATGAGAATAAAAAGTAAGTATCAATATTATTGTTATCTACTTTATTTCCATTGCTGTATTTTGTTGCATCTGTACCAGTTTGTTAAAAAAAATCTTTTGCATAAATTAGAAATACTGTGTATAATTTTTACATAATTATTGCACTGCTTTATAGAATAAGTATATTTAATTAATAAAGATGTTATAGATAAAGTGTCACACATAATGAAACCAGCTTTTATTGCTACTGGATATTTCACCCCAAAAGCATTGTGTATACAACTCAGGCTGAAACTTAACAATTAACAATTGTGCTTGGAGTTTTTTAGGATTGTTTTGAGACTTTTAATTCAACCTATTTAATCTTTTAATTTAACATATCACAGAAGCTTTGCATAAACATGAATATTTGCTCCCTTTTTGTGGAGTTTGATTGGCTAACTCATTGGTGAAGAAATGGATTGTATATGCCAGGTATAGAGCTGTGCATAGGTCAGGAAAAAAGTTTTTTTTTTTTTTTTTTTTTTTTTTTTTGCATTTTGAAATGAGAACAATATTGACAATTTCTTAACTCAAAAATGAAATTCAAAATTATCAAAAGTTGTATAAATCCACCATCTGATATTAGATTTGAAGGCTCCAAAAACACATGACTGATATCTTTCATATTATGTCATTTATAATTGTATACAAAAAAACTTTTCTCTCTCTCTCTCTAAAATCATTTCACCCCAACCAGGGAAATAAAGCCACTAAGATACAAGTTGGTTACTCAGTGTGAGAGAATATGAGAAAAAGAAAACATTAAAGTGAGAGAACAATATAAGAACAGGAATAAAGAAAACAAAAGATAATGATTGACATTGCATTTAAATTTTTGAAGATCAATGTTGGATGGGAGACATGAAGCCAGAAGAAATTTCTGAAAGTGATAAGTGCGAAAGAAGAAACTGTTAGAATAGAACTTACAGTTACATCTAGCCATTTGCAACTGTAAAATGATCACAATTTGGTGCCAATCTGGTACTGTGCTTATGTTCATAAAGTCTAGGAAAGTTCATCAGAACAATTACCATGAAAATATTTAGAGAAAAGGCACAGAAACTGTTGGGAAAGTGACTGAAACTGAGATGCCAGATCATGACTAATAACATTGCAAAATCTTTGAATTTTATCAAGAATCTTGAAATATAGAGCGGAAGCACCAAACCAGAGGTAACAGCAATATTCAATGCATGTACAAATGGTAGACTTAAAAATGTGTAAGATAAATTTTGTCAAGAAAAATTGTCTAGCAACAGATCTAGAAATTGATTCAATATAATCTTTTCACTTCATATAAAGGGAGAACATTTGCTGAAGAAAGCACAATAAATCACTCTCTTGGAGATTAGTACTAGCAGAGTTGATGGAAAAGGTTCCCTCTGATGATTAAAAGAGAGCAGTTTTGTTTTGGATGCATAAAAAAAAAAAGCCATTTCTTACTCCAGTTGACAATAAATTGTAGATTAGCTGCCAGTTTGACTTTCTTAGACTGAACAGACTTATTATGACAGGAGTAAATATTTGTCATCAGCATAGATACAAAGTTGAGAACTGATGAAAATTAGGAACAATGTCAGTCCAAGGATAGTGCCCTGAAAGATACCTGTAATAATACAATAGGATTTAGAAGCTTAGCCATTCAAGACCACTTTTATTTCATAAGAAAGATTGAATCTAATGAAAAATTTGTCCAGATATCATAATCTTTCAACTTATGAAGAATTCCAGCATGCCAAACCCTGTCAAAAACCTTTGAAATATCCAAAGCAGCAGTCTGAGTTTCACTATTCTTACGAAAGGCTTGATAGACTTTTTCAGCAGTAACTGTCAATATATCTACAGTTGACTTAGAGGAGCAAAAGCCATATTGTTTATCTGAAAAAAGACCCTACAAGATGGGATGCTTGACTAATTCAGAATTTATTAGAGCCTCCAACACTAATGGGTCAATAAATAGAAGGAACAGTTGGTTTACCTGAAATTATCAAAGAAGATTTTCAGTAAGTTGGCAAGTAAGAAGCATCAAAGCTTTTATTGTACAGTTCAAAGAGGACATTTCTTAAGAACTATTGCAAGGATACCATCAACTCCATGCTTTTTAGAGATCCAGTTTAAAGCTGATGGCAAAAAACCATGGATGGAATTATGTGCATATCACATCATAGAGAGACACAGTATTAAGTGAAAAGTCAGTCAAAGATACTCCAGATGAGTTTAGAGTAGAATTTGAAGAGAATTTACAAACTAAACATTCTTCTTTATCAGCAGATGTTAACACCTCAAATTGAGTGAAGAGAGAAGGGATAGAAGTCTTACTCTTATTTAATTCATTATTAGAGAGCTGCCAGTTGTCATGAAAACCAAACTTGTTGGAGGCTATATAATATCTCATTCTGTCATCAAGCAAAGATTTAGTCTCTCTGAGAACATGTTTGCAATTATTACAAGCAGGCACAAAGAGGCATCTGTTATGGTTAGAAATATCATGCTGATACAACCTGAAAAAATGATTCCTGTGGGCTATAGTGGCAGAACAGACTGATGTGAACCAAGAAGATGGTGGTTTTACTTAGTATTTCCTTGAAAATACAAAAGCATCAATGCTGGCTTTAACCTAAGAAGTTAGTTTAATAGAACAGTTGTCAATTGGCTGAGTGTCTCAAAATGAATTCCAGTAAGTATGCTGGTAACAGCAAGAAGTCTCGTGAATGGAATGTTTCTGTTTAACAGATGACTCAAAAGAAATATCAACAGATATTACAGCATGAATTGACAAGAGGACATAATTGTAATACTTGACAACATTAGGTAAGGAACAAATCAAAGAAGCATGTTGATTAGAACTATAAGAGAAACGAGTAGGGAAGTCCATGATATGACAGAGACTGAGCAATGGAAAAACTGAAACTCTGAATACCGGCAACATCAGTAACATTAGAAGGATTAAGCCACTTGACATGAAATCACCAAACACAAAAATGTTTACAGATGAATGTAGAGAGAGAGCCATTTCTTTCCTGTCATATTTTATCTGATATGTTACAGTCCTGAGAAGGGGAGTGATAAAGTATAAAGAGATAGCTAAAAGAGTGAAAGCCAGAATCATGTGAAAGAATCATTTGGTGACTCAAAAGATGATTCTCTTCCCACAGGAAGATTTTCCTGGGTATAAACACCAAGGCTAGACGTACATATCTGAGAATCTTTTCAACAAACAGGAAGATAGCCTAGAACAGACAATTCATTGATAGCAATAAAAGAATTCAACTTAATTTTGCAAAATGCTAAGATACCTGGAAAATATTTCACTACAGAAATTGGTATATCATATCATATGATAATCATAATATCATAATAAAGAGAAAAAAAGATTGTAGAATGTGGGTGATTTTTTGTTGACTGATTTATTGATATTTCTTTTAATCGTAACTGTTATAAGAAAATGAATTAAGGAGAAAATGTTAAAATAATTATCGCTGTCCATCATCTATAGCAAAACAAACTGGGCAGAAGGTGGCTATATTGTGGCCTCAGGGTTGCCCACTGAAAGCACATGCAGGGACTCTTATCCATGCATAAACATAATACTGCAAATACCTGAATATCATGCAACATTTTTTATAGAAAAAGATATATTTTAAATAACAAATGGGTATATACGTTTTGTTTTATATTTTCGGAAAATATTTTAAACAAAAAATTGTTTATCTGCAAAATATTTTTTTATTTTATTTTATTTTTATGAAAAGATTTTCATTATTAAACAACAAAAAATTACGTAATTGAATAAAAGTATATATCTGTTTTTACTTCAGTTAAGATTGTCACCCAATGTTTATGCATCTACTGCCAAAAAAATTCTCCAAATCCAGATAACTCTGTAAAAAGTCAGGAATTGATTTCACTCTGTATTTATATTTATAAACAGGACCTCCTTCCTAAATTGATATTTTTAATTTTGACAAATGTCCTAGTTTGAGGAATGAATGTTAATCTGCAAAAATTACTTCTAAAACAATTTTTTCCCTTTTTTTAAAAAATAAGTTGACTTATTTAACTTGTGGCAAAAACATTACTCATAATAGAGGAAGAAAAAAGTTCTTAATGGCTATCAGTTCCTGACTTTTTGGAATAACAACTCTGAAATAACTGTCTTCATTTTTAGTGATGATTGTTGGTCTTTTATTGTCAGATGTTACTTCTTTCATAAAACCTGCTGAAGTATCATAAAAAAAGAACATTAGATAATTACTCAGTTTGGTAATTAAATGCTGTAGTGAGGATTGGCTTAGTTTTGATATTCTTGTCTTGTTTAAAATCAATCATTTTTTTTAATACTTAATACAAGGCCCAAGAGCCACTCATAGTAGTAGGTTACTGAATGAGGTTGTTGTATAGATGTAAGAGGAGGAAGTAAGTGCAGATTGTTAATATATCACTTAACCCTTAGCCTAGACTTCACAAAGTATCAGCCCTTGAAGTGAATGTGATCCACTGACATCTGATCCCAAATACAACTATTTCAGCCACCATGCAGACTCATTATTGTACTCGTCTTGGATAGTCAGTTTTAGCATTTCAAATGATTTCATGTGTGGATGTGCATCATGGTTATTGTTATGGAAATGAGAATTACAGGGGTTCAGATTGTCTGTTATGTTCACTTGGTAATTATGCCTTTGGGAAATGTATTTGTTAGATAGCAGGGTAAAATGGGCTCTCTTGTCTTCTGTTGACATCTACCCCAGAGAAGGAAAACTCTGAACTTAAAATTAGTGAGAAGGAAACAAGGGAGGTTTTCCTACAGCATATTGAAGAAAAAAAAAGCTGTGTGGAGAGCCATTGTCGTCTACATCCTGAAAAGGCATTTAAAGACAAACTGATTTATCTCTCTTACATTAGATGTAAACTGTTTGATCAAGGTTTATATCATAAGTCCTTCTTTCATTATGATAAGTCATTCATTTGAAATAAAATTAAAATATAATAACTATTTTTTCTGTATGTAAAAATTAAATTTAATCCAACATCTTTGCCTGGTGAATCTCTGAATTATTATTGGGATGGGGGTGGGAAGTGGCATTGACCTGCTTCCAGAAGAAATTAAATGAAAAACACTGTAAGGGTGATTGATCAGTGCATGTTGTGTAGAAAGCATTTGAAATGCTAAAACCAACTATATTTCTATGATAATATAAAAGATAAGAAATGATTTTAAGGACTGGTTTGTTTGTTTTATCTATCACCAGGATCTTTTTTGTCTGTGTGAAGACAGAATTTTTTCATGAATGATTTTCATATAGGCATACACTGTATGATCTTTCAACGGAATATGTTCAGTCAATAATTCTTTGTACTTTCCTATATTTTACAATGCTCAGTTTCTGCTATAATTCAAACTATTGGCAGTTATAGATCCAGTCTGCTTCTGCTTCTTTTTTTTTTTATGATGACCAGATCTATGCATACCTATCACAATGAAAGAACTCATCATTAGATAACCCATTAAAAGTTGATATGACATAAACCAAAACAAACACTTCTCCAGTGTAGCAGCTCATGATCTCCTCCTCAAAAATATACCGGAATATAGATTAGTTTCATATAGAATAAGCCCCTGCATATGAATAGGACTAATCTACGTCATACATTTGGATATAAAATAGCTTAGTTAAAACTATATGCACTTTGATCAATTTATACCCACTTTCAGATATGTGTATCAACAACTGTTTTTCTTAATGATAATGTTCTTTCATGGTTTCAGTTTACAAACTGGTAATAATGTCCAATATAAACTCCTTCAACATTAATCAGGGATCCATATTGCTAAAAAGTAACTAACCTTGTCCAGTTCGTGCAGGTATTGGGTAAAAGTAAACAGTGCTTTGGAGTAAAAAAATCTTTTCATCATAAATCTTTATATTTTTTTATCTTTTCATATTTTTTACCCTGCAAAATAAAAAGTGATTGTATGTGCTAAATAAGATATATGCTAGTAAATGGGAAGAGGAGGAGGTATATTCTGGCTTCACCTTATGTTAAATCTAGGTATAAAACAGCTTAGTTTAGAATAATCCCAGGTATACTCTAGATTGTTAAGCAGTTTGTAGTTATTAACAAGGATACTGTTATTGATACAACACCTTGAATTAGTGTACCTTATCTGGACTAAAAAAATATCACCACAGGTCTGTGAAAGATTGCCACTATGTGACCTGGTTTGACAAGTCACAGTTTTTGTTCTTTTTGGTAGATGGTTAAATCTGTTTTAGAAAAGGCATGCATGAAGCTATGGATCCAACTTGTCAGCAGGGTATTGTTAGCAGTTGGTGGTGGTTCTAAAATATTGTTGGGCATGTTTGCAAGGACCACAAGTGAAACTGGAGTTCTGCCTTGGCAGATGTTAACTTATAAAGAACTTTTTGCAGCTCATTTACACCCCTTGATTCTTGTTATGTTTCCTTGTGGTGAAAAAATTTTGGTTTTAATCAGAACTCTATATCAGTTCTGATACCACAGAAGGAAACCTAAAATGTAGTTAAAGGATTTGACAAATACTAAGCAAAAATAGAGAAATAAATTGATTGAACTTTCTTAAATCATTTTACCCAAGCAAGGTGATAAAGCCACTAAGATGTAAAGGGGGTGATTGGAACTGAGAAAAAATTACCAAGGAGAAAAGACAATACAAAGAACAAGATTTAAAGAGGCAGAAGATGACTATTGAGATGGTATTTAAATTTTTGAAGGTCGTTATTGACAGGAAAGAAAAGAAACTTGAAAATTTCCACAGGTGAAAAGTGCAAGAGAAGAAAGTTGTAAAAAAAGAAACTTAAAGTTATGGTTAACAATTTAAACAGTAAAATGATTATCCCTAGCTGCCAATCCGGTACTACATATAAATTCATGACGTCAAGCTCCAAAGAGGAAAACTCTTAATGACAATTACTGTGAAAATATTTATAGAAAAGGCAAGAGATTTAAGCTGAGGTGCTAGATGATAAATGGTAATATTGCAGATTCTTCTTTTGATTTTGTCAAGAATCTCTAGTGATAGAAAAAGACAAAGGATGTAACAAATAGTAAGCAAAAAGTAAACAAATTGATTAAACTATTTAATAGAAAAGTAGTTAAATTTGTTTGGTAAATGTAACAAAGAAGGCATCCTCTCACCCTTATTATCCCCTCCACTGTGTATGGTAGAATCATCTGTTGCTTTGAATGGAATGATCTGATCACTATCTTTGCCCCCATTTCTTTTGAAAATGCTACCATTTCTGGTTTGCACAATAATCTAAGCAAATGTATATTAAATATTTTTATTCATATCACTCAACTTACTGTTCACCTCACTTTCTACATTAGCTTCATTTACAATGGCTGACCTAAAACCACCTGACTGTTATGGATAACATAACAATTGGAGACCAAGAGTTTTTTACTGTCTTCACATCTACATACTAGAAAGTACTCAGAGAGCACATGACTTTGATAATGCCATTCTGATTAAAAATAATAACTCGTTCAAAATCGGTTCAAAGATTCACTGCAAGAAAAGTAACTGTAAGTTTCAATTTTACCATATATTATGAACTATTGTCTTAATTTATGAAATTTCTAGCAATAAAAAAAACAAAAACAAAACTGTGAATCCGTTCCAAAATTCAATCAGTTGTTCTTTTGCCCATGGTCGACCTTTCCACAAAATATCATTAAAATATGTTGAACTTTTGCAGATATTTTGTGAAAAAACAAACAAACATAGGTGAATACATAATGTCTGCCAAACTAATTAAATAATTAAATATGCCTGTCCATGCCTTTCTATTTATAGTTCTTACCTCACTCACTATCTTTCCATACTTTTTCTAAGTTTTTTTTATTTCTGTTAAAGCAGAAGTTGCTACTAGTACCAACATTGACCCACACCTCAAATTAAAAATTCACAAGAAATTTTGACCCCTACCATAACTAAGAAATTGTAAGAAAGATGTACCTACCGCTTGGTTATTAGGAACCTCTCACCACAACTTATTAGGTGCAAGAAAGTACACTGTGTTTATTTACAATGGTTTTATTATAATTACTTTACCTGACTGCCACAAATTCTAGAATAGCTTATAGATATTTCTATTAAGCATTTTTCATTATTGATATTCCTAGAAAACATTTTTTTTTTTTTTTGTTTTTTAATCAAAGGCTCTTTTATGTTTTCAGAAGCTTTGTATTACTCTATGTATATGATCATTCAATAATTGTAACTCTTCTGAAGTCTTCAAATATTTGTCATTGAATTTTCCTCTACCTTGCACTTCAAAGTATCATAATCAGCAACTTATGGTCATTCACTTTTAACAGAAAAACATTCTAAAAATGCTTAAATGACTTTATGATAATACAGTTGTATATTGGTTCATTTACTTTCCATTTCTGAATTATCCAGGCCCAGTTTAAGATCATAACCCCAGTTAGACAAAATTTGTATAACTGTGCCCACTAATATAAGCTTTAAAACAAAATGTGCTCCTGAATGCCACTGATAATGATAAAAAAAGGACTTTTTTTTTTGTTGAAATAACAAAGTAATAGTCATAAATAAATGCTTTAGAACATGGAAGAAATAAATTCACAAAAGTGTTCAATGATTATACAGGACAGTCATGTAATTTAATTTTAACTTTTAAATTATATTTATTACTATAAACATTATTTTTAGTGGGTATATATATGTTTGAGTTCTCTTAAATAGTGAAATTAATGACAACTGGTATGGGAAGTTCTATTAAAGAAAGATTGTCCCCAACAAGAATTGAACCTGTATCCTATTTTCTATCAAGGAAAGGGTTTCTATCACCAAAATGTACAACATATATATATTACTTCAAATGTTATTTTTAGTAGATATCCATGTTTAAAAGTTATGTCATTTTTTCTCTCTCTCTTTTTTTTTTTTTTTTTTTAATGAATGAAGTATTAGACCAGTGTATTGGTGTAAATAAAAAAAAACATGATATACATTTCAAACTTGGATATGCACTAAAATAATGTATGAAATAATAAAAATGTTGGATTTAGTAATAAATCCACAAATTCTTTTTAAAGATAAACATAACATTAATCAGGTAAATGACAAATAAATAAAAAGTTACATTAAATCTATTTAGCTTAACAGCATATCAAATATTTATATCCCTGTCTGTTCTCCATAGTTTTTCTTTACATTTACTTAATACTGAGAAATTTTAAACTATTTTAGAGCATTCTCTATTTCAATTTTGAACACAATGTTATTTATCTCAGTGTTATTTCTTCTGCTTGTATCAATACAGGTTCTTATATAAAATTCTTACATTTTCCTTGATGAAGTTCCTCAAAGAACAAAACACATTAGCATAAAAAGTTTTTTATTTTATTATATATATCTCCAAGTGAATAAGGAATGAAGAAAATATTAACAATGTTCAAAACATTAATTTAAAACAGTGCTCAATATAAAAATAGAGCTATGAATATTTATTATAAATTATAGTTTAGAACATGTACAAATTAGCATCTACTACAAAGTGTACATTTTGTTTCGACATTGAAAAGAACAATGTCTCCTCAGGTAGTACTTAAGTGATGTGTGTGTACAAATATACAAAACCAAATGTATTCATCATTACAATCACTCTGATAAGACTATATCAAGCACATACATCACAGTCTAATGTGCACGATGTGATGACGGTTTTATAAAAATAGCATATAACATTCAGGTGGTGCTTGGTTAGAGATACATTTAGATCAAGTAACCCAGTTTGCTTAGATAGTCTTTGATTGAAGGAGTTAGCGAGTATCTAGATGTGATTACCAAGTTGCTCATCTCTCATTCTGAGAAAAAAAACATTCCTCTAATCACCCAGCTATGATTCTTCTCTACTACCCCTGCTCATGAACAGTGCATAAGCTCTAAAGGGTCATGCTTAATTGATTGTTAAGCAGTATTTGTCATTATTATACTTTGTGTGACAAACTCCCGAGAGTATACTTCCTTGATCACTACAGTCTTAACATCTTCAATCCAGGATCATCTGATATCTATCCTACATACCTTTATAATATGCACTTCTTACTTCCCTCTTCCCCTCCCTTACAATAATTTGACTCAGTAACCCTCTACTTTGAGTGAACCAACAATTAAAAAAACAATTGGTAAATCTTATTCAGTTGGGCTAATTAGTATTGACCCTCTTAGGTAAAATTAGAGCCTTTGATATTGGGCATAATACTTTTTTATGAGAAATATCAACTTTATATGTAAGAAGCAAAACAAATTCTAAGACCTCTTTTTATTTATTTATTTTTTTTTTTTTTGTTAGAGATAAAAGTGCCTCTTATGTGCTGTCAAATTCCCATGTTCCCCAAACTAATGTTTTTATGTTTTTTCATTTTGCAGCAACAGTTTAATTTTGTATATATTTAAATAAGTTATGCAATGAAAGTATAGGTAAATTAACTTTATTTTGCTTTGCAGCAATCGCGTTTTCACTGAGGGAACATGCAAGTTGTTAGCATTGGTCATCAGTGACTTAGTTGACGAAGACTGTGTCCTGCATGGTCGCTCGCAGCCTGTGTCTGCTCTTATTTTTGGAACTGCATCCCTTCTTTCCAAACCTGGACAGACATTGGCTCCTTTGCTTGGCCTGTGGATTTGGTCCTGGCAAACAGGTATGTATATCAAGGGTTATTTCTGCTAAACCAGTGATTCTCAATGTGAATGTAACACTTCTTTGGGGGCACTATAGACACACACACACACACTCATTAATTGCATGTATCTTTGAAGCCTGATTGGAACTATTCTTAGCATTTTATATATTCATTTGTTTATCTTTTTGTCTTTATATTTAGATTTTTAGTAACTGAATAAATAAAAAGTTCAAAGATTTTTTTCCTGAATGTTTCACAGAAGTGAATCTATGCTTTAGCGCAAAGATAAATCCATTAAATTTATTAACAGATATCTACTTTAAAATACATTACGTAAAAAAATTCAGTTGTTTTATATAAGCTACATTTGAAAAATGTTATGTGACATAATCTAATCTAAAATTTTGTGTGTATTGAATAATTTTACTGTTTATAGAAAAGATTTTGTATAAAAATAATCTCAACTAAATATGATAAATGTTTGTAAGTATATTATAGTCTATTAACTTTAATATCATGATCAATACACCTGTAAACCATTAGGATTGTAGGGACATAACTTACACAGCAGCCATAACAGCAATAATGTGTCTTAGACAATATAACCTAGCAGAGCTCAACTCTCTCTAGACTGGTTTGAATTCAGTTCTCCTTCTCTTAGACTGGTTACCAACCAAGGTTATAGAGTACAGTCTGTCCTGCTATTTACTTTTAGCTGGAGAGAGAAGTGGTAGATTTCCCAATACATGTAAGTGAATGTAATAAACTTGATTTGAATGTGAACTTGGCTCTCCAACTTTCTTATTCCAAGCTGTTATCCATTTCATCACTGTGCATCCACATTAAATTTTAGACACATTTAAGTTATCATAATATTAAAAATTACTGATTATGGTCTTGGGCAAACTTTTTTTAAATTTATTTTTGTATTTAACTCTTTTTTATTGTTTAAAACCTATTTTAAGCATTTAAATGCAATTAAAATATACATATGGGTAAAAATTTACAAGCTAAAATCGACTAAATTCTGTGGTCTGACATGGTTATTGGGGTTGCTATAATGCAACAAAATGCAAACACATGACATTAACAGCATTGCATTAACTCTTCCCCTTTTACCAGTGCAATTTTAACATAGTGGGTGCCAGCCTGCACAAATATCTGAAAAGGATCAGTGAGGAATAAAAAAAAAAAAGCTAATAACCACTGTGATAAACAGTGTTGATTAATAAATTTTTAACCACATAGTACTACTGGGATATTTTTTTCTAAAAGGAGGCACTAGTGGGAAACATGGTGTGTAAAACAAAATAGTAAAAAAGAATCAACAATGTGTACCAGGAACTGTTTTATGGCATTACAAGTTAAAAAACATAATTATCAACAAAAAGAACATTAAAGTGTGGGATTACACAAGTCAGTAATCAAGCCAACCTGCCGTTTTAGTGATGTGCATTTGTACAAGAGGAGATATTGTTTGTGTTAGATCACTTAAATGCCAATAAAAAAGAAACAAAACTGCTGAACCTCTTTTACTGTAATTCTTTTCTTCATTTGTTATTACTCCAGAACATTGAAGCAATGTGGACAGTTAGAAAATATAAAGCTAAGATAAGGATGTGTCATCTCAACAGATTTATTCAACCTTTACAATCCTGAGAGAATTAGAAGTTCAACCAGGATTTATGATTGGTAGTCACAATCTTAACATTAGATATGCAAATGGCAGTGTTGATAACAGACTTAAGAAAACTACAGGAACTCTTACAGAAGATAAGATAGAAAAGCAATAAGAAATGACTAAACATCAATTGTAAGAAGACAGAATGCATGGTTGTTAACAAAAGGAACAGCCTAACATGCAATTTACAAATTGGAGATAATAAAATCAAGCAAGTACAAAAATTTTAATTTCTAGGAAGTATTTTAAGAAGACAGAATATACAACACTGAAATCTGAAGATACATTGTAATAGCAAAAGGTATCTCTCTAAAGTTAAAGCATTAAGAAATAGGAAATTTTAATTAGAAATAAAGAAAAGAGTACTGAACTGTTATATAATCTCAGTCTTCCTGTTTGGCAGAGACTTGAGACAACAGAAATGTGATTCTACAGAAGTATGCTGAGAATACATGTGAGCAATAACAAAGGTTTAGCCAAAAGGACATTTATAATAAGCATCAGAAAAAGATAGTTAAAATTTCTAGGGCACATAATGTGTAGAAAGAGGACTTAAAATATATGGTACTTGCAAGAGGGACAAAGGAACACTCTGCATAACCTACTTAACGTTTGTGTAAATGATTGTCAAAACAGAGATTAAGAGAGACAGCAAAAAACAAACTTTACTAAAAACTAGAAAGGCCAGGAAATTGTGGAAAGCCATGATTGCCTACATCTTGAAGAGACATGGCATATAGAAGAATAATAATTACTATTCTGACTGGGAATAAATTATGTCAAATTTAAAATTTGTTGACATCTTCTCAAAAATCACAAAACCTGTATGATCAAAAATTTCCATTTTGGTATAATTTTGGTAAATAATCATTTTTGTTTTTTCTAAGTCTAATAGTTTTATTAAACAGTTTCTGGCATACAGTTATTTTATCTCCTGGCAGCATTAGTGATTTTTTTTTTTGTTTTTTTTTCCTTTTTTCATGTCTTGTCCCTTTTAAGTTGTAGATGAGCATGGCTCTCCCCGTATTCCTTTTCTTTAGAAAATATTGGAGTGGTTTTTTGTCTTCGGCATTGTTTTGAATTCAGAGTTTTCCTACTTTTAGATTGGTCCTCACCTAAGGCTAGAGAGCCCAGTTTACTCTATTTTTTAACCACATAGCTGGAGAAAGAGATGGATTTATACTTTTCCCAAGAGTACTTATGTAAAATTACACTGAACAGAAGTGGTTAAATTTTTTAACTCAGCTCACTGATCTCACTTAACACTATACACACATTTTTATTTTTTTCCTTTTAGTCATTTTATTTCTAATGGGATTTATTTTTTAAAACTTGAGTGAAAAAAAATAGTTTTTTATGTTTAGGTCAAACAATATCTATATATTATTTTCTTTTTGAGTAATCTTTCAAGATTAACTGTCACTGATTTACAAATAAGACATCTCATACAATTTTCCCTACAAAAATGAAAGCAGTTGTACCTTGATTATTGACCTGAAAAAAAATTTATTAGTTTTCTAATTTAATATTCATGATAGGAATCTGTCAGCTTGTGGAATAATATTAGCTTTTCCATGACAAAGAAATTTCTTTCAAGATATTTTGCTATCCACTTTCAAGAGGATAAAGAAAATTGAATAGCTCTGTAATGATTAAAAGCTACATCTCACTTAAAAGCATAAAATAACTACAGAAAGATGGTGAGTCACAGAGATGATTTGAAAAGGAGGTTTATGGGAAGAAATGATTAAAAACTGCTGCTTTCAGATTTCAACTAAGAAATTATTGATAATCATGTTGAAAGAATTGGGAAAACACTCTGAAAACAAATGCACCTAACCATGGGTGGTATTCGATAAATGTACCATTATCTGATAATTGCAGATGAGAGTTCAAAATGTATCTATTATTACAGGTCGAGTATCCTTTATCCGAAATTTCAAAATCTAAGAGTTTTTCAGGTGCTGACTTGATTTGCCACAAATGCACAGTTTCAGAAAGATTCCTAGGTGAAGTACAGCTATTGTAAGTAACCTCATCTACCCTGGGTGGGGGTTCCATCGCCCAACAACATATCCAACATTGGTGCCAGTTTTAAAAATTTTTTTATCAATCATCACAGCAACACCTTCATTTGTGGATTATTTACCAGGTATTTCATGCTCAGTAAAGATCTGAAAAGTGTTTTAAAATACTGCATTTATATATTTTTGTAAGTATTCATCATGTTTTTGTTCATGTACAGAAAGTACAAAGCATTATTTTTATGTGACATCTCAATTTCACAACTTATAAATCTGTGTGAGTGACTAGTGTCATAACCTTTATCTGTATGTATGCAAAATTAATTAAATTTTCTCTAGAACTACTTTCAGAGTATATGCTATTTATATAAAACTACCTTTAGGGTATGTGTATAAAATCTGTGATGAAATGTAAAGGGATATCTTGTTTATGCTTGAATTTCATTGCCAAACTGTCCTATTTTACAGTTGTTATATACAAATTAAATATTGTATTCCCAAATCCCCAAAATTTGAAAACAGAAACACTTCTGATCCCAAGAATTTTGGATAAAGGATTCACAACCTGTATATACATTATTTCCTGTTGTCCTCATCTTTGTTGTTATTATCACAATATTTTAGTGTTTGTGCCCTTTAACCATTATCAGGTGTTTGTTGATTCAGGAAATACTGAACTGAACCCTTTATTTAATCTATGGAAGTAGATTATTTTTGTTCTGCTGACTTTGTCTTGCTATATCTTGTCTAGTTTTTATTTACTTTTATTGCTTTGCCCTGTTTACAAATATTTGTATAACAACAGTCAAAATAGTTCTTCCATATGGATCAGAGGTTTCTGATAGCAGAAATCTTGTTTTTACTTTTTTAAACGCTATGTTTCTTCAGGACAGTAGTGATAATGGCTCTCCACAGATTCCTTTTTCTTGAATGTTTCCTGAAAGGAAACAGTATTACCGTTATTATCTATGAATTTCTATGACTTCTTTGGAAAAAACAGATGTTTTCTAATCTATGCTTTTGAATTCAAAGTTGTACTTCTTTTAGACTGGTTGCCATTCAAGACTAAACAGCTGTCTCCCTTGCTATTTAACCTATAGCTGAGAGAACAAGAGATGGAGTTATACCTTTCCCAAGGTTGTGTGAAAGTGAATACAACAGCATTGGCCAAAATTTGAACTCTGCTTGCTGATTCCATTTTCTGCACTAATAATTGCTATGTTACCCACATATCCATTAAAGAATTAAAAAAAAAAATAGGTGTCCATTTGAAATGTACCCAGGTAGATAAGCTACCCAACATTAAAATACTAACTGGATTCATGGAATTTAAATGGGTATCTGAGATTATCTTCTTCTCTACTCTTACTCTGTACCTGTATCTTCTTATTCTTTCCCTTTTCTTTTTCAATATTTGTTATCATTTGTTGTCATTTGTTTTTAATTAAATTTTATACAGACATAGATGATTTTCACACGCAAAAGAAAAAAATGAATACAATATGCACAAATATTTTTCTCTCTTTTTTAGCTGTGTCTCTCTATAAAGAATTTTAATGTGTCATATTTTTCATGCTGTTTTATTTCTGTCTGTTCCATAAACCATTCCAGAGACTGTGAGAGTAGCGTAGCGTAATGGTTAATGGAGAGGAAAATGGTTAAAATAAATATTGGTGATTTACATTTAAGTTTATAAGCATTTACTTGATTCAATAATTCAACAAGAACATTAATCATCTATATTTGAGTCTGAGAATTTACTTCATTTGGAAGAGATAAATATTGATTTCAGTCTGTAAGCATCTACTTGATTTGAGAAAAAGTAAATATTGGTTGTTTATATTTGAGTATGTAAGCATTTACTTGGTTCAAGAATAAATAAATATTGATTATTTATATTTGAGTATGTAAGCATTTACTTAGTTCAAGAATAGGTAAATATTGATTATTTATATTTGTGTCTGTAAGCATTTACTTAGTTCAAGAATAGATAAATATTGATTATTTATATTTGAGTATGTAAGCAGTTACTTGGTTCGGGAATAGGTAAATATTGGTTGTTCAAATTTAAGTTTTTAAGAATTGGCTTGGTGGATGAACCATTTGGTAGTGTGTCTTATCCCTTTGCAGGGTATGCAGTTGACATATTCTAAGCCTCACCACATTTCTGGTCACAAGTGACTAGGGATGTCACAGAATGCCAACTGATATATTTGATAACATTTCAGA
Source organism: Ascarosepion bandense (assembly GCA_037127315.1). Classification (NCBI taxonomy): domain Eukaryota; kingdom Metazoa; phylum Mollusca; class Cephalopoda; order Sepiida; family Sepiidae; genus Ascarosepion; species Ascarosepion bandense. The sequence continues at coordinate 2,777,223 of JBBBDQ010000766.1, forward strand.
ATAACTTTTTTTCCCAAAAATTGGTTAAAAAAAGTGACTGCTCAGGAAGTAGTAGAAAAAAAAGCTGTGATACTCACTGCCACCCTTGACAGAAGCCAGTCAATACACAATTTAAACATGGAGGAATTTGTCATTTTATCATCAAATATTGATTGAATATGAAAGAGAGAGGGATTGAGCTTGAGTATTTCATGTCAATTCGTTTTTTTGGTCTTTACCACCAATATACATCATTCTTTCTTTTCTGGTTGGACACCTAAAGAAGGTGATGGAATAAATTGTTATGATAGTTATGAAGAAACTCGGATAGGGATATAGATAGTTATGAAGAGACTTGGATAGAAAGAAATGAACAGACTAACCTTCAGGAGAGTGACTCATTGTTCTTTCTTGGGTCAACATTTTCTGCTGACATGAAGTGGAAGGATTATATGGAATCAATTGCTAGGTTTGTTGCTAGGAAAGTTGGTTCACTGTGTCATACTTGAAAACTTTTCTTGCCCAACACTATCTTATATGTGTGGGTGTGGGTAGATATCACTCGTCCATATTTTGAATATTGCTGCCATATGATCTGGTACTCCTGCTATATATTTAGAAATCCTTGATAAAATCCAAAGAAGAATTTGCAGTGATATTGATCCTGACACTTTAGTCACTTTCCCACTGCTGTAATGTAGCTTCCTTTTGCCTTTCCTCTATGGTCCCTAGACTTTATGCAAGGTTTCATTATTTTACAGTTGAAATGACTAGTTGTAACCATTTGTTCTATGCTAACAATTTCTTCAATTGCACTTCTTGCTTGTGGAACACTTTTCAGGTCTTCTTACTTTCCAGTACAGTTTAATCTTCAAAAATTTGAGAGCTGTGTCAATCATTATCTTCTACCTTTTTAATTGTTGTTCTTGTATTGTTCTTGCTCCTTCATAATGTTTTTCTTTTTCTAATATTCTTTCACACTCTGCATCTTGTTTGGAATGAAATGATTAAAATAAAAAAATAAAAACATCAAAGGAATTTTATCAGATTTACTTGCTACTGTGATTCCAGATACTTTGGATACATGACTCAAAAGCTGAAGAGTAGAAGCAAACAGCATGTGCCCTCATGTGTTTGACAGCATAACATTTTGCATACATTAGTGGACTCTGCTTGAAAGCCTAGGAATCTACCATAATCTAATTCTGCTTGTTCCTTCATTAGTGAGTTAGCACATTTGTTGGCATTATCTCACAGGAATAATGAACTTCCATTTTAATTGTGTGGAAAAACAGATAATAAAAAGATATATATATGAGAAAGAGTGTTTGGTTTTAGTGAGGTGAAGAAAAAAATGAAAGCATTTTATGTCTGCTTCACTGAAATGGAAAATTTTGTGAGTTTTTAATTTTTTTCATTTACTTTAAATAATAACCCTTATCTATACTTAGGATTGTTATTGCAATATTTTGTTAAAGTAAAGTTAAAATATTAAATTGATGTAATAGAGGAATTTCCAAGGGTATTTTATAGCCATGAATCTCACAAAATGCTTACTTGATCATTAAATCTAGAATTATGATTCATCAGAAAATTTAAATAGAAAACGGTAAAGTTTTCCCTGACTGCTGCTAGTACATATAACTGTGGAAGATGGTATACCAGAGTTCAAAATTAACATGATTCAGTCATCTCAGGGATTGACAGAATATTAGTTTCAGATGACTGATTAAATGATGTTACAAGACAATATTTTTTATTGAAATTCTATTATATTCATTCTGAAAGCAAATCATCTTTTACAATTAAAAAAAAATTCTTCTCACCAAAAATACCGTCTACATACACATAAAAATTAAAAATAAACAAAACTTGAATTTTTTTTTTTTTAAATTAGTGAATGAAACTCAAATGAAAGATGAAGGATTTATATTTCAATTTGTATTATTTCTCTCTAAACAGTGAAAACACTATGAATTTATTGTAAGAACTAATTTTACTTTCATAGACAAAGCAAGAAATATTTTTTATTGTAATTTTTGGTTAAAAAAAACTTGAAATAACCATAATAAACAACATTTATTGATTGTTTTTTTGCTCATCATAAACTAAATGAGACAATTTAAAAAATAAGTAGACACAGAAAATTGAGTCACATTGTGAAGTAAGTAAATGTAAATTAAAATATTGATAAAGTCTTTAAAGGCATTTTGATTGTGAATCGTTAGAATGTGCTCATGTACTTTATGTTGAAAAATGGATGCATAAAAGCACAATTTTTAAAGTATGATATAAGTTACTCTAGACATGAAAATTAATTTATAAGAACATTTCTATGTAAAATTATTCAAGGGGATTTAACCAAAATGTTTCAATAGAAGTTATGGTTTTTATAAAAATTACAGTAAATTTTAGCTGATTTGTTATTGTATTTTCATTCTTAAAACTTAAAAATTTTATTTTATCTTTTTAATTTATTTCCTTATCAATTTTAATAGTGTCTATATTATGTTACTAATAACTATACCTGATAAGAAAATTTTAAAAATATACTTTGATTTTGAGAGAGTTCCAGGATGATGGGTCAGAAAAGTTAGTCTGGAGGTCTTGTTGATATCCAAATCAATGTCTCAAACTAACAGTGGGTAACTGAATTTCCATAGAAAGTAAATAATTAAAACAATTCTAGCCAAAATGTTTTATTGTACAAGGAATGTTCTGAAAATAATACTCGCTGTTTATTTCCACTGAAACTACAACAGATATTTTTTTCAATGATAAAAGAAATTTTTTTGTTATTTTTGAGGGAGGTTAATTTTAAGATTAGTGGGTGGAATTGTGTATTTTGTTTACAGTTTGGTAGTCATTCCTTTGTAAAATCATCTCTAGTTCTTTAATTTTACAGTAGGAATAAATTAAAATTTAAAAGCACAAAGCAGGGATTTACTGAAAAACAAATTCATTTTAAAATTTGAGAAATTGGCAGTTTAACACCATTCCTCACCAATTATTTTGAGAAAAATGTTTAATTTTCAGATGAATTTTTTTATTTGTTTAAATATAGTAACTAAGAAACTGAGACACCATGAAGTACCTGAACAGTGGCTAACACCTTTACTTTTAAACGTATGAGTTGACAGTTGTACTTGTTTCAAGCTGGGAAGAGCATAAAAAGAATCAAGATCGATATATAAACATGTCGGTCATTGATTTTTTAACATTATATTTTGGACATGTTTATTTGCCTGTGACTGATAAAGGTACTTTTGTTAAAAACATCTATATGTCTGTACTGGGAAAGGGGTTAAAATAAAGTTGCATTTGAAAAACATCCTCATTTTAAGCTTAATTTTTGGACTAACTTTTTATCTGTATATGCCTCATGCTAATAAAACAAAAAAAAGACAGCATAGTTATCATGATTGGCTCTACTGTTTCCCCCTGTGATGATCAAGAGCCTCTCTACAATGTTCATAAAAATTTGCATCTCTCTTTTCTATCAAAAGAAAATTTTGAAAATCATTGTTCACCATCTAGTTATGCTTACATCCACTATATGGTCTTTGTAATCATTCAGCAAATGTGTGTTGGTGAATGTCAATCAGTTCAATGTTTTCTGCATAGACACATTTGCTTAGTGTGTATTTTCATGTCAGACATCATTTTACTACACTGCAGCTCAGCTGTTATCTGCAACAGGGCAAAAAGAAAAGAATTGTCAATTGGTGGAACAGTTTTACAATTGCTTTGAAAAGTAATTAAAAAAAAATTATTTCCTATTATTATTTTTATTATGATATTTTTTTTTTTTTCAGGTTATGACATGTTTTCCCCAACAATTGGAGAACATCCATCATCTTTTCCATTGTCCAATGCCTCAAGTGATTCCAGTCTTCGCCTGGCCTGCTTCAATATCTTGATTTATGTCCCTTTAGCATGTGCCATTATTCAAATGTCAATCTGGTTACTTAAATTTCGCCTTCGTGGTCACAGATTACAATGGGTGAAAGCTGTAAGGTCAGGGGCTACATTGTCTGGCACCATCTAGGACTGCCAAGATCCCAAATGCTTTTCTTTTTTTACTTTTTTCCTTTTTTTTTTTTTTTTTTTTTTTAATCTTTTTGCCTGGCCTCATACTTTTTATAGAGAAGATATGTGCAAAAAATATCCAACATTTTTTTTTTTTTTTTTTTTTTGTAGAACAATTTTATATTGAGTACTAATTTTTTTTTAAAGGAGTGCTGGAAACTTCTGCACATATCTAATATTTATTTTTGTAAAGACTTCTTTATGCATTTTTAAACTGGTATGTTATTTTTATGATTTTTTTTTTTGTTATTTCTCACTCACGTTTGTACAGTTTAACTGCATTATTTGAGGTTGATGTGTATGGGTGTTTATGGGCAAATGTGCACAAAGCAGCAATTATAAATGCATAAATTTTACTATTGTTTCCTTTTATATTTTTCTTTTTTTTTGCCATGAAGATTAGTCTAATTCTAAGAAAAAAAAATAACTAATCAAACAAAAACCTAGAAGTAAAAAAAAAAAAAACATTCCTCTTTCTGTATTCCCAATGCAATGCAAAATAATTTGTCTTTTTCATATTGTAGGAAACAAGTGTGAAATATACAAAACGAAATCAAATATTGTTTAACTGCATTCATTTGAGGTTGGTGTGTGTTTGTTTATGGATAAATGAGTACAGATGCATAAATATTACTAATGTTTTTCTCTTATATTTTTTTATTTTTTTGTGATGATATTGAATCTAAATTCATATGAAACCAAAGATAAATGAACTGGTCAAACAAAAGCAAAAATGACATTCCTCTGCAGATTCTAAATACAATGCAGAATATTTTGTCTTTTTTGAGGTCATGGAAAACAAATATAAAAAACATAAAGGCAAAACAAGTGCGATAATGTTTATAATTTTGGGAAAAGAATGTTTTCTTTGTTTGTATTATTCTTTCAATATTTTGGCTAATCCTGTTTGCACTATGAGAAACCAAACACTCTATTTCTATATGAATAATGTTCCTAAAGATTCTTGGTTGAAACGTGTGAGAATGATATAAATAACAGAAAGAGTTCAATTGTCCAAATAACTCTTAAAATATATTAATACAGTTTATAATGACTGGTGTTTTATAATAACTTTACATATCCTACATTTCATTGAGAATAGATATTTGAGTACAAGATGAATATGTAGATATAAGTATATCTACAAAGTATGCGTGTCTCCATTCAAAACCTTGAAAATTACTTAAAATTGGCTGTGTGTGTGCACAAGTATTATATAAAACTTTGACATCAAACAAATGCAGTTTTATCATTTACCATATATTGCAGCGTACAAATTGAACTTTTAAGCCTAAAAAATCTCTTTCAGTCATTGGTAGTCTACCATATGTTTAGGGGTCAAACTCAGAAAATGTTGAGGTCAAATTGTACGTTGCAATTGACAGTATATCTACCAGCATGTGTCTTACATCTTACCAAACTTAATAGTTCTTGTTTAATGGAGACATCTTAGTTGAATATCCAGCTTTAAAAATTCATATTTTTTTTTTTTTTTAACAACTATTTTGTTATCCATTTCTTATCTCATATTTTGCAATCTTTACAAGTTGTGCTTTTTATGGCTTTTATAATTAAATTGCTTAGTTATTCAAATAAAACCATTTTCTGCTTTGAAAGTGGTAACCACCTAAGTATTTAGGTCACAGCATGAGAGTAAATTGAAGTAAACAATGTATAAAAATATTGATATTTTTTAATAGTATATTTTGAATACCTAGTAGGCATTCATTTATCTCATGAGATAAAGGTAGTTTGGTCAAAATTCATCTCTTTGGTCGTGAAATTAGAGTGGCCTCTCCAAGCCACAGATCTGAGTGATGGTATATGATGGCTGTGCACTACCCAGACTTCATATCCTCCCGGCTGCTTTGACAAGATCCAAAGAAATACAGGGCATTACACTTAAGAATGGCTTGACTGTAGTAGTTGCTGAAAAGTTGTTAGTGTTGGCAGCCAGCAGCCTTCAGGTTTCCACTCTGGATTTTCTGGATTTACTTTCATCGTTTTTTTCTGTGTTCAAACGTTTAAAATCAGTTTTTTCTTCTCTAGATGGACAAGATGGTCTTACAGGGCTTTTAAGCTCCATCTATGCAAAGCAGCTGATTATGAGGTGCCAGTTTTCCTATAGTTGGCCTGAAGTATTTTATAGACAGTGTAAGCTTGTCCCCACTATCACAACTTTTGGAATCTATATAATGTATGCATATAAATATTATATACATTGTGAAAACCTAACAAATATTATAGCAGGCAGTATATGAAATATACAAGTACCAAGACGTTTAAACTTAGCAAATTGGTTGAATTATGACAATTCTGCTAATACATAAAAAGGTAAATCAAACAAAACAAATGGTTCATTGGTTTTCATTACTTTCTTATCATAGCTCTAATGAGAATAGAAAAAATGTACACAACAAATATAATAGGAACGCAGGATGTTATGTATATTAAATATGATTATTAAAGGCTGACAACATTTAGGTCTAAAGGCCAATCCTGCTTTCATATGGTGGGGTAGGAGATCTATATATGTGTGCAAATGTTTTGACTAGAAGACCAATTACACTGGGGATTATTTAACAAATGCTCAGCTATCACTGATCAAGATGCAGTGACATACTTAAGTCAATTATCCAAATTTCCTTTCTAAATATTGGCTGGTATATATTGACAAATTCTTAATCCTGACCTCTAGCTTTTTTTATTGCAACTATGCATACATAGATGTACAGGTAGTGTAGTGGTTGTCACTATGGAGAGTTATTGGTGAACCAAGTTCAAATTCTGTTTCAGTCTCTTCAGGGATTCATCAATCCATCTTTCAAGAGAATAACAGGGCAGACTAAATGTCACTGAAAGTAAGTGACGACCAGTCTAGGAGAAGGAAAACTCTGAATTCATGCCTGAGAACTATTTGAAGATTTCATGGCATGCTGTGTTCCATTTCTCTATTATCAGTTTTTTCAGAAAGTGTGGATGCTTATGTACAAGCCTTCATTACTATGAACAAATCATCTGTGTGAATAGTCTAGCAATTGTGTTCTAAAATTAAACTGTTCCATATGTTAAAAATCGATGGGAGAGTCCACAGCTAATATATGTAACAGCAGTAAAAGAGGTACTGGTTAGACCAGTAGATGGTTATTTAAAAAGTGCTCAATACAAAATACAAAGAACTGAAAAAGAATGAAATGTTCACCACTTACCCAGGTTTCGACCATACAGTTTTCATCAGGCTGTAAGAAATTGACAGCCCTGTAAGACAGTTCATCTACAGGAAGGAAAAAACTGATTTTAAACCTTTGGTGCCTTGCAGTCATATCCAAAACACAGAAAAGGCTATGAAAGTAAATCCAGACAGAAGACCCAGGGTGAAGCCCTGAAGGCTGTTGGCTTAATTGAGAATTTACTGAACTGTTTCTCATACTTGATGGGAGAATCCATCCATAATAAAGTTGTATAAAAATTTGTTGGAATGGTATAAGACAACTTGGGAAATTTATCCTTTTCACACTTTTTGCTCATCAGCAAAAAATGTCAAAGGATAAATTTCCCAAGTTGTCTTTTTCCCAAGAACAAAAATGTGATTAACATTAAATGGTTGAACATTTGATTGTTACAGAAATGACAGTTTTTAACTAATTTGAACTTCTGTCTATATTTCTGAGATGAGGTATTGTAACTAAACTATTTACCTTGTTTGTACTGTTGTCCTCATTTTTATTGTCACATTCACAATGTTTCGACTGTTGTAACTTCCATCTGAAAAAAAATCCAGTTTTTTACACAAACATCATTGAACCAATCTTCAGAAATACCAACATACAGGTTGACTATTTTGAGTTTCATTTTGAAATTCAAACAAATATCACCTGAAGAAGCCTGGAAAGTAGAATGGCCAAAACTTTGTGAAAGTGATAAGATGAAGACAACAGTTTGAATATTGTAAATAGTATAAATAATTTCAACTTGTTCTTTTAATTTTGTTTGTTTACTTAATTTTTTCCTCCTCAATGTTTACATGTCTCATATTGTTTCAGTACTGATTGAGTAAGAACAGGGGATAAACTGAAATAGTCTAGTTATGTCAACTCTGAGAACATGATACTTTCAATGCATTTTCATTTGAGTAAATTATACTCATCCTTTATTAAATAGAATTGTGATCACAAAGGTTTCTGTGGTTCACAAGTGTGTTGCATTATTGTTAGTCCTTTTTATGATCCTGTATTCATTTTATGAAATTTTACGATGTTTCACTGAAATATTTCTGGGGAACAATGTTTACAGTACTAGCTATTACTAGAACAAGGTAGGATACATAAAACATAAGATAAATTTGGATAAAAACTAATAAAATTAGTTAAAATATGATTTCAGTAATAATACAGTTAAAGTAAAGCATTAAAAATTCAGGTGCTTAACAGGAATTGTGTTTTAGCTTTAGAATGTAGATTTTGTTTTGTGAAAATTGGGAAAACATGATAAATGAGAAAATTTCATTTATTCATATATATATATATATATATATATATATATATATAGACATGTGGCAGAGTGGTTAGAACGCTTGCTTTCTGACCATGAAGTCCAGGTTTGAATCTCACCATGGTCGATTTATCAGGAAGGTAACTTCTTGATGTTACTGGACTGGAAGAAGCGATTCCAGTGTGTGGCACCTTTAAAAAGTGCCTGAAAACTACACCATGGGTTAACCAATGTCTTATGAGAGAAATTGGGTAGATGGCTCCCTTTGAGGAATCATTGTTGGTTGTGTTAGCTCGAAGTCACAAATCATCGTGACCGAGGTTTTGAATGTCCTGCCTTTGTTCAGACTGTTATTCATGCTAGATAACGTGCTCTCTTCCAGAAACTATAACTAAGGTTCACTCAGCATAGTTGCAGTATAAACCACTGGTGGGCTCTGTGGGTGTTGAACAAACAAAAGTGTGCCTGAGCAAGCATCTACAAGAAGATTAGCTAGCTGCTCTGGTAGATCGGTCTCTTCAAGTACAAATGGCCAGCCATTATATATATAGTTTTAAGGGATGCTGTATTTATAAGTTAAAGTTTTCAGTATTGGATAGAGCGTAAATTGCATTTAGCATGAAACAGGTTCGTCTATAGGTATTGACTTTGATGACTATATACATATATATGGTTTTATGTATAAATTGTTGTCTACACAAAAATGAAAATAATACTAGCATCTCATTTTAACAGATATTTTTACCAATATTACACAAAAATATCTTGAAATACTAAAGAGTAAATTTATTTGGTGAAATCGCCATTGGCTTCATCCAGAAGAAATGCAGGAGATTCCAGTCTCCTTGTTTAAATTAGTGAATGCTACCACAATCCTTGCTTTCAGTTATTCCTCACTGTTAAGAGTTTTGTTGATTTCACAACTACACACCACACATAATAATCAAAGAAGCTGCAGTCTGGAGAGTTAGGTGGCCAGATGTAAGGGGTGATGTGGTTGAAGAAATTGTCTGACAGCCATGACTGTATTCTCCTGCTTGTGTGGCATGGTGCAGTGTCTTCTTGCCAGACATAGGATCTTTCAGGGCAGCAAGAGCTCCTCAAGACACTCCATGTGGAGTCTGATGCCCTCACCAACATATTTTGGAGTTCTTTTTTATTAGAACGATCAGAGTGAGTTTTCTGAGTTGTCGTACCTTCATAATCACCATTAAACTCTTCCAACTCTTTCTGAACCCTCTACTGTCCTCAGATTGACATGCAAACACTGAAATGTTTGTATTGGAGCCTCTGGTGCAGATGTCAATCAGTACAGTATGCCGTTTCAAAATTTCTGGCTCAGTGAATTGCATCATGCTGCTCTTTTTCTCACAGACGATGCCCAATACTTGCTTCCCTGATAGCTACAATCTCCAAAAATTTAAATGCAATGTCGATTGCCATCTTCTATCTTTGTGATTCCCACCTTTCTCTTATCCTTTCTTCAACATCTATACTGTTTTCTTTTCTATCATCTGCTTTCTCTCATTGTAACCCCTTGTGCACCAGGGCAGTATTGCCTTGCTTGGGGTGAAACGATTATTTAAAAAAAAAAAAATTGACCCAACTATATTTTGCAATCAACAAAATCAGATATAAACAACACACACGCATGAAGTTGAAAAAAAAATATAACATGGCAAGAATTTACTCATTGCACCAAGTATATATGATGGACTCTCACATTTTCAACATAATAGGGTCCAACAGTTCCTAAAACTGAACATCCAAATTACAGGCCTATATGATTTGATTATAGGGTAAAGAGCCCAGTTTGTCTTATACTTTTAACCCATAGAGAAGTGATGGATTCAAACTTTTCCAGAGGGAAGTGAATTTAACAAACTAGATTAAAATTTGAAGTTGGCTCACTTGAATCTGCTATTCATTGCACCACACACACAAGCACATCTGTTTTTGTGCATGGATTAATGTTAGCAATGGACTGTTGTAGAATAGAAAAGAAATTTAGAAATATCTGTTTAACCTTAACACTTTCACAGTCAAGTAGCAAAGCTTTTTGACATGAAATGGGTTGTGAAATTGTTCCTTTATTTTGAATTTCTGTTATTACAAACCCACAGGTGTAGTTGAAAGCCAACATCTTTTTTATTTAAAACTTCTATGGCTCAGATGATTTTCCTGGTTTAGGGAGAAATTTGAACAGGAATTATCGAATGTCTTCAGAGAATGTTCTGTTCTATTTACATAAGCTATTGGCAAAATGAACATGGTATCGGTGTGTATGTATGGTTTCATTGACCTTCAACCAAACTTACATAAAGTAAAAATTGCTGCCTAAATATAAATATATATGCACAAATATATGTGTGTGTATTTTATTTATTTCTTTTTCTTCATATTTAAGAGTGCTCAATTTTAAATATTTTTGAAAGTTTTTTAATACACATAAAAAATGACTATCTACACCCTGTTTAACACATTTCCTTCAAAATGACTGTCTGTTTATCTTGGGTGCTTCTGAGATTGATCTATTTTTTATTCTTTCCTCTATCTCTCTGGGTATAACTGTAAACTGCATCTACAGCAAGGCCCCTGATTGTGAAGAGTATGAAACCAACTCTTAATTGCTGTTGTTCCCAGATTCATCCTGACCTGAAGTGGTAGCACCTGTTAAGGTCCTAGCTATGGCCAAATAGTTAACCCCTAAACTGGGGTCAAAACACTATGAAAGTATAAAAATGGACTTTTATAGAAATATATACATTTTTGAAAGAAAAAAAAATTATTACCATAAGACTTTTTCAAAGGAAAAAAATTATTACCAGCAATACATTTTTTATTACAAAACTAGAAGATATCTTAAGTTTTCTAAAATAAAATAATAAAATTTTCATAAAAATCTGATCAAATCAACCTTCTCACTATAACGGAACATTTAAAAAATACCTTAAAACCCTACCCTTTTGCCATTAAATAACCCACAGAGGTTGATATGCCATTAAACAAAACTCAAACTCTCTCATCAGGTAGTTAATAATGATGGTAACATTATTATCAACTACCTGATGAGACATTGTTCTTTCTATGTTGAAACAAAAGCTACAATTTTGTCATAATTTGCACATGTTTTAAAGTAATAATTAATATTATTATATATATCTAAATATATATAATAATAATATTAATATATATATATATATATAAAAACAGTGTAGGTAGAGAAAACAAATTCCTATCAAGTTTACTACTATATCACAATTCAAAAGACTCCATCATAATCCATAAGCTAAATACAATGAAATCTATTTCTAATACCAAACTTTAAAAGTAAGGAAAACAAGCGGAAAAATTTTTTTTTTTTTTTTTTGCATATGTTTTGTTCTGTGATAAATTTCATCAAGGCAAAGAGATGATTTTTGTCTCTTTGCCTTGATAAAGTCCATCACAGGATGAAATGCATAGATGAAAAAAAAATAATTTTCCTTTTGTTTTCTTTATTTAACTAATATATATATAATGGTTACTGTTCAAATTCAAGTAATGTCATTGCTTGATTTATCCTCAAATATAGGCAGTCCAGATGCTTTTTTAAATTCTGCTAAGGACTTACATTCTTTTGTGCAGCTGTGGCATTATTAGGTGCCTCTTGTAATAGGTATTAAAATAATATTTGAATGAAATTTCATAACATGTTAGTGCATCAACTGAAGCACAATGTAGTGGATGACTTCTGTGTGTAGCATCTTTAATGATTTTTGACACCAACCCCACTTTGACAGATGCAACTACATTTATTACACATTTAAAATTTTTGTTTCTATTGGGAAGAGTGCTTAGTATTGGAGATAGTTTATAGATATCAATGTTATGTGAAAGTAGTAATGAACACTGTATGGTGATTAATTTTCACACCTAAATGTAATCTTCAGATTTTGTTATATATGTATGTGCTGTATACTTTTGGGACATGATCAATTATGGCTCTCCACAATTTCCTGTCATTTGAGCTCTTTGTAAGGTTTGTTAGCTATTTCTCCTAATTACTGTTCTATCAAAAGCTTACTAGATAGGTTATGCACTGCTTTCCTCTGTCTCTCTTGTCTTCAATATATCCTGTGAGTTTGAAATTCTCCAAGCCTTTTTTCCTCATTATGTGCCCTAGAAATTTCAAGTGTCCTTTTATTTCTCTACAGTCAACAAAAATATTGCCAACCAACAATCTTCACAATAAAAGCATGCTCAATACCAGCAAACTGAGAAAGCAGTAGGTAAAACCAGTAAGCGCACAAAGAGCTTTAAACTGTTGTAGCAATTTCAAAGGTGTTTCTTCATTGTCTTTTCATATATATTGATATAATTAAGCCTGTGTTGATGTAAATGTCCACATATGCTTTTTTACCCCCTGATATTGAGCCGTCTTCCCCAATAAATATAGCAGATTTTAAAGTATATAAAAATAAAAAAGTAGATTTAGGTAGGCAGCATTCCATCATTTAAACATGTTCTGTGGAAGAGAAGAAACAGAAAAAATCTGTTAAACCATTTGGTGAATTTCTCCTGATGTTGAATTAGTCATCTGATATCAGGTAGTCACTTGTTAAGGAACTTGGCCAAAATTGTATATCAACCATAATTGATCATTTTCAGGGAAAGAAATTAGAAGTCCAGAGATAGCCAGTGGATCATACTAAAGGACTATATATAGCCCAGATAAATAGTATAAAGGTTAACAACTTATTTTTTGTTGATCATTAGAGTATTGAGTTAAATCTTCAGTAAGCCCCATACCAAGGCTTACCTACATTTACGATATATGTATGTATGTATGTTTGAAGTCTGGTGTGTTTGAAAGTTATTTGCTCCGTCGTCATCTTTGACAGGTTCCAGTCAAATGCATATGGACATTTTTATAAAAATAGCAATATTAAATTTAAGTCCCCAGTGAAAGATCCATAACCTGAAAATATTGTTTGCTTTACAAATGCCACCTCATGAATATGAGAGGGTTTAAATGGGGTTTTAAATTTAAGAATGGGACCAGAAATGTTTCTACTCATTTATATATTTGACCCTTTTTTTAAGTGTGTGTGTTTATGTGTGTGTGAGAGAGAGATTGATTGATTTAATACACAATTTTATTTTTTTGTGGGTTTGGGAGCACTGTTTTTGCATTTGTTTTTTACAATCACTGTTACTTTTTTGTGATGAGATACATGTGTCCAGGTATTTTAAATTTCTTTGTTAAATAATTTTTATTTGTGTCTGCTGCTGAATTGAAATCCAGTCACAAATTCTTGAATAAGAATTTGTACTTTTTCAAAGTTTTCTCTTTGTCTTTCTTGCAAAAAAAAACTCAAAGAAAAAAGATTTATTTTTTCAGATATATGTAAATTAAAAAAAAAATAAATTCAACATTGCAATTTTTAATGTCTCACTCTCTCTCTTTTTTTTTTTTATCTTGTTCTGTATGAAAATTTTGCGAGTTTAGATAATTTGTAAATGATGCTCCCTAAAGTAAGTCATTCCAGTGGGTGAGGGGGGGGGGTCATTGTTAAATTTTTGGAATAAATTTACTTTCCTTTCATTTTTTTGTTTATTTTTATAATGCAAAGAATTAGAACATTTTAAAATGTTGCAACTGCTGAAGATAAGTGAAAGAAATTATTGCTTGCAAATAAAAAGCAATGGAAATAAAATTGAGAGGAAAAAAAATTTAAAAAAAGCTACATCCAAGCATTCAGACTTTTTTGCTAATTGTGTTTGAATTCTAAAAAAAAAATCTTTTTAAATTAAGAGACTGTATATACTTGTGTATTAGCCATCCTCATTCATAGCGTGATTGTAGAACATCTTTGTATGAATTTTAACCCCTCCAGAAAAAAACAAAAATAACTTATGTTTATAGTGCAACCAGTCACCGAAAATGCATGATTTTTAACATCTTTCAAAAAATTTACTTCTGTATATTGTGACTGCCTGCTTTTTTTTTCTTTTTTGTTAGAAAAAAAAATGATCATGAAAGCTCACACTATACTTTGTGTGTGTGTGTATATATATATATATATATATATATATATATAATACACACACACAATACCAGAATATGAGCTGGTTGCTGAAAACCTTTCACCACTGCCAAAAAGAAATTCCTTCATACAAATTCTGGTGTTTCATCATTTGCAAAGAATTTAGAAAGTGAGATATCTAGGGACATCTCTACATATTTAGAACTTCACAATTATTACTGGTCATGTTTCTACTAAGTTTTAGTACATATTGTCCACCCCAAGGATTGAAATCACAATTACTATGGAACCAAATTCAAAAATTAACACTTTAATCTACCATGCTTATTATAATCTATGTAGCCTAGTAGATTAAAACATTGGATTATAAATTAGTTGACAATTATTATGAGTTTTATCTCAGGGCTGGTCAGTAGGTACTTGGGTGAGCAATTAATGAAAATACTAAATAATAAAAGAAGGTTAAAGTTTTCAGTTTGAAATTCCCTGAAGTTTTCACAAATCAACAATCTAAGGCTGGAAGATTCAACAGCCAAAATGTTGTGATAATAACAAAGATGAAGTCAATACCCTGCTTGTAAATAATGATTACTCATCCCAGCACTTCAGAGAGAAATTGGCATGGTTTGTTCATGAAAATGTGCAGGTCTGTCACTAAACTTCCTGATTTTCTTTCTCTTTACATGCCAAAGTCATTAGTCATCATTATTCTTGTAATTGTCAACTTATCTTACGTGACACACTTTTTGCTCTAAGGGACGTTATCAAGGTAAATGTAAGGATTTTATTTTGTAACAAGTATTTATGAAAAATGTTGGTTTTTCAAAATTTTTAAATTTAAGAATGTTCATAAGTATGAAGCAGATTAACCAAAAAGTCTAGACAAGCTATGAAAGATGCTTAGCAATACAATTCAGTCTCTAATAAATAAAAGTGAGTAAATGAAGTTGAAATTAAAAATTTTTTTTTTTGTTAATGCAAATTAATATTTAAATTATTTTAGTTTTCGGATTGATTCATGTATCATATATTTTAAATGACACAAGGTTATGAATTTAACCATTTTCTTCTAATTTTGTAGCATCTTTATAGTCATGTATACTGACTGGATTGGGAAAGGAGTAATTCTTTCAGTAATGGAAATATTTGAAAAAATCCAGGATGCAGATCTATATTTTGATAAGACTGGATAGTGTCACTCTTAAGAACTTTCTGTCTAAGCTACTTTCTCTTTTAATAAGTGTGCATTTTTAGATTAAAATTGTGGTTGGATTTATTTCTATATATTTGCATTTGATAAATTGTTGCGTATAAGGTCCTTTATGTATTGATAGATTTTTTTTCTTTTTGTCTTTATTCATAGTTCTTTTACAGATATAATCTATTAAATTTTTATATCATTGAACCACAGTAGTGGTTAAATATATTCTTAAATCTGACACTGAGTGATTCTAGGCAGCTTTCAAGCTTTACCACTTATTCAATTCTCAACCAAATTTCAAACAGTTTACAGAGTTAGGACACTTACTTAGCAACATTTTGAAAAAAAAGTTTTGAATTTAGGTTCAAGAAAAAAAAGTTACATCAAAATATGTGAAGTCCAAAAAAGGAGACTAACTACTTAAGTACATGAGTGAGTGACTAACACTTCTAATAATAAATCTTTTTGCGTGTGGG
Source organism: Ascarosepion bandense (assembly GCA_037127315.1). Lineage (NCBI taxonomy): Eukaryota > Metazoa > Mollusca > Cephalopoda > Sepiida > Sepiidae > Ascarosepion > Ascarosepion bandense. The sequence goes on from JBBBDQ010000766.1 coordinate 2,793,488, forward strand.
TTTCAATATTTAAATTCTGATATCTTTTATCATTTTTGTCAATCAAACTTTGCTTATCACTTGACATTTTATCAGAATTGATTATAAATAATCAATTTTGTTATTGTTTTTTTTAATTGCATATAAATTTTCTTTTTATATTTTTGAATACAGTTTTCAGCATTAAATTTATATTAAATTAATAGCAATGTTTGGAAAAATCATGGATTACATGGGAAAATGTGTGCATGAAAAGTAATATTCTTAAGATTATATTAAACCTGGAAAAGTACAGGACAAGATATTCTAGTGAAGTAAAAAATAAGAAATTTCTTACTTAAAATATTGCAGCTGAAAATAAAATTTGAATGCAATATTTTAAGAAATTTCTTATTTTTTACTTCACTAGAATATCTTGTCCTTTACTTTTCCAGGTTTAATATAAACTTAAGAATATTACTTTTCATGTGCGCATTTTTTTCATGTAATAATATTATATATATATATATATATATATACACATACACATATATATATATATATATATATATATATGATAGGTGGAAAGTATCCAAGATAATCTATAAAGCACTGATAGTTTTATTCCTCAGTTTGAAATTGCAAGCCTATTGTAGTTTATTGTGATTATGCATCCATCATGCATGTCCAGATTTATGGAGATTGACTGCATGCAGTACATTTTAGAGCTTTTTTCTTTAATTCCTGCTTGTAAAGCATAGAGTAGCTATCATACTAAGTGGAGATGCTGTAGTTTCATTTTTTTAAATGCCATTTCTCTGTAGTTACTTTTTTTTTCTCTTTATTTGTGAACTGCTATGACTTCTTGGAAAAGACAGCAGTTCTCTGTTGCTTTCTCTACAGTTTGGAATTCAGTTTTCCTTCTGTTATACTGTTTGCCATCTAAGTCCATTCTACCTGACTATTTAATTCATAACTAGATAGGAGAAAAATATTCAACTCTTTTTCAAGGACTTTTGTGCAGAAGTGAATGCAACATGACTATAGCAAGTTATTTTTTTTATGGAACCACCATGCTTGCCTAACAGCCAAGATGGATTGTCTCACAGGCTTATTTTGCCAAAAAGAAACAAAAAAAAAAAAACAATCTAAGTTGATCTCTCTTTTACCCATTAAAGAGCATTAGTGTGAAGTGATATATCTAAGCTGGAGTTTGAACCTGGAGCTACCAACAATTTGCTTATTTCCAGCAACTGTAAGATGGTGTAATGGCTAGTGTCTCAAAACAAGAAATTGGTAAGCTGGGTTTGAAATCAGGCTGAAATTACTACAATAAATACCCTTTGGAAAGTTATGAATTCATCTCTGCTCTCCCTACCTGTGGGTTAAATAGCAGGGCAGACTGAACTTTCTGGCTATTTATAGAAAGATAACTCTGAAATTAAAAGCTTATGTGGCCTTGGTAGATCACATCTGTGGGTGTTGAACAAATACAAATGAGCCTGAGCAGATGGATATGCTCAGAAACAGAAGTTGAGAAGTCACATTATTTGCAGTGTCCCTTTTAGTTGAAACAGCTTCGATAATGCCATTAAGCATTGGAAAAAAAACTTTTTAAATTGTTAAACTATAATTATTTGAAAAAGCACTTATTTTGTTCGAGATGCACCAAATGTCATTTGAGAAATAAAATGTTGGGTGGGGACAATTTTTTTGTTTCAGATTAAATTTCAATGTTTTATTACTTGATGGTTTATAAGACCCCTACTTGAGATTTATCTGTAAAGAATATCTTGCGCTTATATATGAAATAGAGATATATGATAGGCTAATGTTGACTCAGCAGTACTGGTAAGTCAATTGCATCTATTTAGTTTAACACCATAAAATCCCCATGTTAAATGTTTAAATATAATTTTCTTCTTTAAAGAATTATAAAAAGTACAAGTTATTTTTACCTTTGCAAGTAAAATCTGATACCCAAGTTCATATCAACTTCCTTCTCACCATAGGCTTTCTCCAACTGCAACATCCCAGAAATTTTCCAGGTTTTTACTCACATTTATTCATGTCAGAAAAGCTTATGTTTAAAAAAAAAATTGCCTATTTATTTATTTTTAGCAATTAATTAATTCATCACGACTTCATTCATTGTATAAGTGGTTAGAAAAACTTGGAAATATAATTAAAAAAAAAAAATGCAATCCAAGGCCCAGAAGACACTCAAACGAGATTGTTGGATGGACATAAATGCAGATTACACTCCTGATCAAAATTTTAAGACCACTTAAATATCTTTAAAAAGAATTTTTTTTTTTACGGATATATTTTAAACTCCTACCACTTAAGGTTACCAATACTACAATCTAAAAGGTTATGGAAACAAAAAGCTATATTCCAAACATTTTATTTACATTTTTATAAAATGAGGTGATTTACACATGATCAAAATTATAAGATCAGAGACAAAAATTCTACGAAATTGTACAAAAAGTGTATGAAAACATTCAACAACCCAATTTAATAATGAGTTCTACCTCCACTGCTTGTGATCAATTCAAAAATTCTGTTGGGCATGCTAGAAATAAGCGTTTCCATTAAGGTGCTGGGGATGTTGCTCCAGCTTCTGAAGATGGCTTCACAACGTTAATTTTTTTGTTGAATATTGTTTGCCATTTCGATAAACATCTCTTGTCATCCATCCTCAAACATTTTCAATTGGGTTTAAGTCTGGTGAGCATGCAGGATGTCCCAAGAGATGGATCCTCTTTTCTTGTAGAAAGGTCAAGGTCCATCTTGCAGCATTATTCTATTGGAATAACCATCCATCCACACACAAACGATGGTCCTCCATCATCAATGATGCTTTTTGTAGCATACTAACATAACCAGCCGCTGTTTGACAACCCTGCATCACCTGGAGCTCCATCGTCCCTTTGTAAGAAAAGGCACCCCATACCATTAGGGACCCTCCACCACTATGACGTGTGGAGAAAATTTCAGGAGGCATGTTTTTGTTATGCCAATATCATTGGAAGCCATCAGGACCATTTAGATTGAATTTTTTCTCATCAGAAAACAGGATTTTCTTCCACTTCCCAATGTCCCATGTTTGGTATTCACAACCAAACTTTAAGCGGTCCACCTTGTGATGTGGAAGCAGCCAAGGAATTTGTTTACGCTTTTTATTCACCATGCCTTTTTGTTGTAAGTGTCATCTGATGGTTACGAGACTGCAATCAGCATCTGTGACTGCCTTAATTTGACTAGAAGAAGGCCCCCCCCTCTTTTATAACAACCCGTTTTATTCTCTTACTCAATGCAGGAGAAATTTTTGGGGGCCTACCAGAGGATTTTGCTTTTCCATAATTCTCACTGTTCTTTAGAAAGTTGCAAATCACAGTTTTACTGCGATTTACCTTGGCTGCGATTGCCCGCTGTGATAAACCTTGCTTATGGAATTCTGGAACGCTCAACTTTGGTAAGTTTGCTTGCTTTAGGCATGGTAACACCTTTACACAGTGATTGCTAATCTCTAAGTGAACTAAAAACATTGGAATTACCATAGATCTAACAATTTATACTAAAGTTACTCTAAAATTTGGATCAATGATTATCAGGTTGGTAATACCAACTCAAAAAACATTTACTTATAGCACCCTTAATGAAGACACAGACAATCCAGGAAAGAAAAATCAGGCATACTACTCAAAGGGAACATGTATCAGATAATCAAAGCAACCAAACTTTCTGAGTCATAAACATCATGTGTAAGCAGGATGACAGATAGACATGCTTGCTCACATGTGAGGACTAAATGACTGACTGGGAGAAAAGAAGGTTACAATGGTTGTTCAGGAATGAGCTCAGATCTCATTACTTCATATCGGTATCCTGGTTTTAAAAAAAAAACGAACATTAGTTAATTATGATGATACAATAGGTACTCTATCTGGGTATCTGTCACTTTTGGAAGCTTTTGCTTAAAGCCACTTTGCTTTTTATGAAAGCCTGACATTAGTAAAGGTTTCATCTGAAATCATATCAAGTAATTAGCATTCATTTATGTGGGAAAGATTTTTGAGGATTTCTAACCCCACCAAAATAGTCTTTTATACATGCCTGTTTATTGTCTACTTTGGAAGACTTAGAAATAGGACTGCTGGCCAAATAGTGAACAGAAAGAAAAAATATACCTTTTGCATTGTTAGACTCAAACTTATTTGTGTAGAGCTTAAAAAAAAATGAAAATTAAAACTTCAGAATTTAATGGGAAAAATTTGTATGCTGGGAAGCTGGTCAAAAAAAAAACATATTTAAATGAAGCTTTAATTGGTAAACAGATAACAAAATATAGTCATTTGTGTTCAAGCATTAGCACAGTCAACATCTACTAGTATCTCCTGTGTTACATTAGGTAAAAACATGGCAAAGGTTAAAAATTAGACAGTTTGTGAAAACTGTTGAGCTGCAAAAGTTAGGTATCTCTCAATCGTTCATCGCTGGTGATATTGAACAAAGTAAACTGCTGTTGCAAATTTCTTTAAAGGCCCTGAGGGATATAGAATGAGTATTAGTGGTCAGCACAATTTCATCAGCATTGAACAAGAAGATTTGATAGATTGTCCAGCAAAACACTAGCTGATCATCAAACCAGATTAAATACCGTACAGATGCAGCTCAAGAAAGCTCAAATAAAGATGGCATCTCTGAGAAAACAGCTTTAAAAAGTATATGTTGCCTCCTAAAACACTACAAAACAACTCAGTTAAAGTTCGCTGAGAAGCACCAAATATAGAAAATAGAAAAGTAGAAGAAGGTTTTGTTTTTGTTCTCTGATGGGGAAAAAAAAATAACCTGGATGATCCAGATAGCTTCCATTCCTGACACAATAAGGATATCCCACCGAAGATATTTTCTACTTGACATGATGGAGGAGGTTCTATCATGATCTGGGATATTATCTTCTTCTAAAAAAAACAATGGAGCTTCAGGTTATATAAGGAGGAAGCAATCGAACAACAGCTGTTTACATTGGAATGTTAAAGAGAGCATCAATATTGATTGAAGGCTGTTGCATGTGTAGAAACTATCTTACAGGAGAAAGGACTTTTCATGTTGAATAACACAATTTTTTGAGACCATCCAGCATATTTTCTCAACATCTTTGGTTTAAAAATAAACAGGCATTTTTCTATCGCACATTTCTTTGTAGGCACTCAAAACATCTTAAACCTAAATGCCCTTTCAAAATTCAAACTGTATTAAAAGCAAACAAATGGATATGTTCACACAAAAATACAAACTTGAGCTTACACAAAGAGAAAGAAAATTATAAACATTCATTCCAGTGACTATTTTGCTGTAGAAGCATAGAAATGAAGTGGATATTATGACAGTTGGGTGTGGCATATAAAAGAAAGGAATAGCAGTGAAGCAGATTGAATTGTGCTTAAAAAGATGAAAAAATGTTTTAAACAGAAACAGTATTTGGTCATCAATTTAAACTTTTTAACATGATTATGTCTGGTGACTCAAGTGCTACTGGTACCATGTAACCCAGTATTATCTACTGGATAGTTGGATCATTGGTAACAAAACCAATTTGTACTCTTTTCTGGTTATATGAGTGTTTAGATATTCAGCCAGATTAAAAATAAGACTTATCAAAGAACAGTTTAATCTTGTATGATCAACTTCTATGTAGCACAATGAGATAGACAAGGCTCCATAGCTATGTAAGCAGCCATTGCAATGACAAGGCTGTCAACAACCAGAGCAGAGGGCTCCCATGATGAAACCAACAGATACATGACCTGATCTCCTTGACCAAGGCGAGTTTCCAAGTTAGAGGACATCAGCTGTGGTTTGACCTGAAGAAGAATGAACTCCACCAGATCTACCTCTCCAGTTTTCAATCTGTCAGCTTCTCAGTGACTCAATGACTATACTCTATATTACCAGGCCTGTCCTATGATTAAAGTTGACTTGCTGACGTCATACTTAGTAGGGTTCTGTTTTATTTACTGGCATCCGTTAGCATTGACTTATTTTCAGAACCAAATATGCCTTTCACTTGTGTGGTACCAAATTGCAAAGGGAATTATAAAAATGGACCGAAAGTTTATTGTTTTTCATTTCCAAAAAATAAACATTTATTTGATAAATGGAAACATGTCATTAAAAGGGAGAATTTTACCCCAAGTCCATTTAGTAAAGTGAGTAGTTAAAATTTTATCACCATTTATTTCAAGTCGCTAAAAATCAAAATTTGCTAAAAAATTAGTTTTGCCGTAGCACAAGAAAGAAAGTACTTTGTTTATATCTTTTAAATTAATACAATAAAATAAGATATTATTTTTATTTCTTTGAATAAAATTGAAATAAAAATTATCTTAAAAAATATCTGAATTAAAAAAAAATAAAATTTAACTATGGCTATTTGTTCATAAGTTTTTTTTTTTTTCAAAATGTTTTAAAACTTAAACTTAAGCTGAAAAAAGTTGTTAAACATTATATTTTCTAAAAAATATTTGAATTGAATTGATATTTTATTTTAAAAAAAAATAGTGTTTTTTTTTTCAATGAAATGTTTAAAAAATTCTTAGGAAACAAAAATAAAAAAACTTAACTTTTCTATACTTGCAACTTTATGAATCATTTTTAAACATGAAAAAATATTCCTGAATGAAATTTTTTTTATTCTTTTTCTTAAATTAACAAAAACTACAAAATTTATTTTTTAGTCAATTTTAAAAGAATTTGTTTTATTTTTAAGGTTTTTTATTTGAAAACTCCGTGAAATTATTTGTTACAAAAGTCAAGTCACTATTACCGAAAATTTAAACTTGAAAATGATGATTTAAACTTTGTTTCTGAATAAGTTTTGAATTTATTTGAAACATAAAGGCCTAAATCACACCACACTTGAATTTTAAAACCTAATTTTTAAAATATTTAATTTTTAGAAAATATTTAGCACAAAATGAACACCTTCAAAAAATATTTTCCAAACATTTTTTCCTATATTTGATCATTTGAAAGTTAATTATCGATATTAATCCATAGAAAAAAATTGGAAATAAAAAATTGAAAATGAAAAATTAGAATTTTAACTGAAGAATAATTCTTTTATAGTTGGTTTAGGGTTTTTTTATCCTTAAAAAATTAATTAGCAAGTAAAACCAAAAAAGAGTTTTGCAAAAAAATGATTTTTTTTATAAAGAGTTTAAAATCATAAATGAAATAGAAACATCAATTTTTACTTTTTTTTTTTTTTACAATTAAAATATTTTACAAATGTAATTGAATTACCAAATATCCTAGAATTTTTTAAGTGTATTTTTTTTGAAAGGTAAAAATTTATCTTTTTATTTAATCCAGTAGGATTAACAATGGATTCAAAATATTTCAAATTATTTTAAAATTCGAACACCATTGTTTTTTAGCAGAATTTTCCTAAAGACATTTGATATTAATAAATCTATTGGATTAAAAGTTCTCAAGACCTTTTTAAAAATCTATTTCAGATTTAGCTATCCTATCATTAATTCGTTTGATTCATAATTATTTATTGCTGTTATGCCGTTTTTAAAAAAATGAAATGTTATACTTGTAAAAGTTTAGTATCAGGAAGAGATGATATGCTACCTGATATAAACAGTTATTTTCAAGAAATTAAGAGGTTCTCTGTTATAGCCCAATGATGTAACAACAAATTTAGTACTATACAATTATATTGTTATTAATAAACTTGTAAAGAATCCTTCTTTTCTTCATTCAATGAATCAAAGAAAATTATTTATGTACATAACATTGGATGTTTTGGCTAATGATGAACTTCTTTTTCATGTTGACTCATGTGGTGAAGGCCACAGCATTGAAAAATTGATTATCTGGAGCTCTTCTAATGCATTATTAAATAATTTTTGTAGCAAGAAAAATGATAATATTACTTGTAAGAAGTTAAGTAAAAAAAAGAAAATTTCAAACATTCAACTGAATTTTGAGACATAAAAAAACTTTTATAAGTTTGATTTTTAAAAAACAGTAACTTAAACTTATTTAGTTTGAATTAATTTGCTTGAATTTAAATTGTTGCATTTTTTAATATTTTTAATTAATTTGCTTATTTATTATTGCTTCTTGTTTGTTCCTAAATTCTAATGGTTGCTTGATTGCTATATTTGAGTGATTCTGATTTAAAAATTCTTGTAATTAAAAAAGTGATTGTGATTTTTCATAAATTAAAAATATGAAAATTTAAGCAGTGTTTAACAAACACTGCTTAAATTTTTAGAATTTAGACGAATAAACAAAGTTTTGTCTTTAAAACTCTTTATTTACAAACACGACCGATAGTCAGTAGTCAACAATGTTTATATTTTCTTATTAATTATTTTTCTTAATTTTAATTAAAATTAATAAAACCAGCATAAATCAAAACATGTCTTTTTTTTTTTCTTGTTACATTTTAAAGTTTTAAAAATCTTTATTTATCTTTGTGATTATCAATATTGTCATGAAGCGAGAGACACGGCTGCTACGCTGATTCATGACTCTACTACCATGACATCACATTTCATCGCTTAGGCCTTGGTTAATATAGAGGAGGCCCTGACTATACCCAGTCATTGGACTGATGATGATGAGTTTGAATCACAGCTCTAACTTACTTTCAGTCATACCAATGCAAATATGGTCATGCATGAAGCTGAAAAGAGTGAATATGAATTTTTCAGGTATAATAAATATCTAATTTTTAGGCTTACAAAAAAAAAATAAATAAATAAATAAATAAAATTGAACAATTGTGGTACATTTCTGCAATCACAGCAAAAACCTGTAAGTTAATTTTAAGAGTTCAGGAAAGCTAAAAAGATTTTTCTTATCTTTGCTTTATTTTATTTCGGGTGAAGAAATGTTTCTCTGTAATTATTCTACTGCAAGTGAGGCAATAAAGCTACTAAGATGCAAAGGGTTATTGAGAGTGAAAGAATCAAAGGAAAATCATTAAGTATGAGAGAAAAACTGTTAGAATAGAACTTATGGTTAAGTCTAGTAATTTCAACTGTAAAATGATTGGACCTAGCTTCCAATCTAGTACAAAGCTTAAATTAAAGTTGAGGTACCAAAGAGGAAAGCATACGAGAATTACCATGAAAATTCCCATAGAAAAAAGCACAGAAAAGCTATGTTATGGTAGTGGGAACGTGATTAAAGCTTTATTTTTTTTCATGAGAGTTTAAACTCATTGAATATCAATATGACACAAGTACATCATAAAATTGATTAACAGATACTACTGAACCATGAATAAATTTTATTTACATTATCTTCACTCAAACAGTTGTCCTCATTCTTGTTTTTATCACAATCACAGAACAATGTTTTCATGGATTAAAGCCTTGCTTTATGAATTCGGTAACATTGTAATTGGGACTATTATAGCAGAGTAGCACAGACTCAAACTCAGTGGAAACAAGACAATCAATAACTGAGCATTACTAAATAAGAACCTCTGTCTATTTTTATGAGATGAGGTATTCCCATTATTGCCATATTTAATATTCCGTCTTTCCTCAGGTGATATTGGAATTTCAAACCAAACCCTTTATTTAGTTCTTGAGAGTAGATTGTTCTAATTTCATGCAACATGCCTTTGGATATCTCAGTTTCAGATAATTCCTCTTGATAACTTGACTCTCCATATTTTTGCTCCCTCTGTTGTGGCATCTATTGAACTCACAACTGTTTGAATCGAGTCACTTTTGGATCAATCAACCAATGCATTTCTCCACTAGGCCATGTATCAGTAAATAAGAACCTTTTGTTAATTTAATGAATTCCATCTCCAGTAAAAAATACATATACCAATATGTGGAGAGTGAAATGAAAACAATCTATTTCAGCATATTAAATAAAATATTGAGCTTGAAATTTCTAAGTTTAATGATTAATCAGATCAACCAGCACCTGAGGAAGGCCAGAGAGCACAACATTTAAAATGTTGTGATAATAACAAAGACAAAGTTCAAGTGTAAATAATTTCTCATTCCAGAAATTCACGTGTAGGAATTAATGTTTGTTTGTTTGTTAAAGTTCCTAAAAGAATGTGATGCATGTCATAAAGGCAAGTTTATCTCACTGATCTGCGTTCAACAAAGAAGTTAGAAAATATCTGTCTTTGTCAAGCTATGGACATTTTAAATATTGTGGGAAACATAAAAAATACACAGAGTTCTTAATCATGTAGTAAAACATGTGAAAGCTGGTATTTTTAGTTGCAGGTAACATGCTGCTCTCAACAGGACAGAAAAATGAAGCAGTGGATGGATATTGGTGGAAATATCAAATGTCAGAGAGTGTGATGTTTTAGGGGTGGGATTGTTATTTTCAGATGCAGGAAACTTCTGTAGATATTTAATATGTTTAGATTTATCTAGTGCAAGCTTACACATATAGGGCACTCAGTGAGAATTAAAATCACTATGCAGTAATTGTTTATGTAATGACCTTGCTGATACCCTAGTATTTAGTAAGCCAAGCTCAGGCTGTTATGGGGCTACAGATGTGACACTGAGAATGGAAAAAGGTTTACAGCTAGAGATCATGTTATAGTAGTAACCTCTATCTTTATAGATGGAAAGTACTGAAGAAAAAAAATAGAAATAAAAACAAAGAAGGATGGCTTTGCAGCTAAATTAAAAAATCCAGATAAACCAATAAAGGAAAAATATATCAAAACTTTTTTTTCTAGGTGGTGCAAAATTTTATTAGTGTGATAAACAACATTTAAAGAAAAGTTATATCAAAAAGAGTGGGTTAGAAAATATATAACTGTAAAATAGAAATACATGAAAACAACAACACAAAAGTCAGCTCAACCAGTTTAATCAGCCCTGTTCTAAGAACAATGATGAAATTGTGCACAGCAACTAAAAAATGTGAGAATCCAAGACAAGTGCTGAGCAAGGCTAATTCTGAGTTTCACTTGAAAGCATTGAAATCTGTTTATATTAAGTCTTTTGTAAGAAGACATAGTGTTTGGGGGTCTTAATGGTAGTTAACCTTAAGTGTTAGATTTTCTTTCATATAAGATTTGTCTTTGATTTTCACATTTTTGTCATTGATCTTAGTTGAGCTGCTGAACGAGTTTAGCTCTCTTTTTTGCTAATCATTGCTGTATTTAGATATTACCATTTTACAGTAAGTCATTTTTGATTGTTATAAATTTTCTTTTAACATGTCTATTTTTATCACACCAATACAATATATTAAAGAATAGACTTGAATATTCATTTAAAATTATTTTCTATTTAGTAGATCAAGTACTACCCATGACCCATAATAATTGTTATGTTTGCATACACTCAATAGAACAGCTATTCTAGGAAAGAAGTAGTAAAGCATTAAATGTAGTGATTCATAAAAAAATGGTTGCAATAATTGCCTATATTCTAATTTTGTTAATGTCCACAATTCTAGAAAAGGTCAAGATTTTAAATGCTAATTTCAAAGGCCATCACCACTTTGGAGTTTGATGCAATATTTCTATTTCTTATCTCAACTTGTCTTGGATGAAGCTAAGTCTCATATGTATCCAAAATTCTTCAAGAAAGTAGGTTTTAATGCTTAACCCAAGTTTTAGCAGTTTCCAAATAATCATTGCTTGGTTGAGTCCATTATGACATTGGAGTCAGGTGACAACTTGAAGAAATAAATTGAGAAAGAGGTTCAGGAATATAAAAAAAAACAACTTTTCAAATTTTTTTATTACAAAATGCAGCTAAATAAAAAGAGTCAGAATTTTATTATTTTTTTCAAATGCAATACCCCAATTTGATTTTCTTCATGTGCGAAAAAGGGTAGAAAAAAACTGAGCAATTATTGTCTGATTTAATAAAGACAGAGGAAGGAGTTAAAGAATATAAAAAAGGAAAGAAAGGAATGCTGTAAGTTTGGCTCTTCTTTGCCAGTAAAAGAGAGAGGGAGAGAGAGAGAGAGAGAAAAAAACAACAACAGAAGTGCTTCAAGTCTTGCCAGTAAAAATGTCAGAAGGCAAAGAACAATTTTATTGAAGCACATTGAAACAAAAAAATTAACCATGGAAGGATTCTTTCCCCAGGTATAGTTTTTTTTTTCCTTTTGTGTTAATTTTTAATAAATGTGTTTTTTTTTTTGTTTTTTGTTTTTTTTTACTTCTTTTTATAAGCTTATAGAACATCAGCTGATGTTTCTAAATTCTTGAATCAGGAAATTGTCTCTTACCACAGAGGTGAGGGAGGGTCCTTGATTAAAATCAATTCTTTTCCACCAGATGGGTATTTTCAACCAGATCTTTGATCAGACATACACATATTCTAATGTGCAGGCATTACTGGTCAAAAAATATTGTAGATTTTTATTTATTTAAGGCAATTAAGTGTGTTAAGTGAAAGAAACCTTTCTAGTTATCTTTCACAGAGTAAATAAAGGACAGTAGGGTGCGTAAGCCTTTGGTAAGTTCACCAGTTAAGGTTATGCTGGAGGTTCTAGGCTTGTAAATGATGCTAGCACTTCTTGGCTGCATGAACATTTTTATATGCAAAGAAACGTAGAGGCAGACATTGGAATTGTGTACGTACCCTTTGCTGAGGAGATTTCTGTTAAACTTTTACAAGCCAAAAAGGGGGTGAAAAACCAAAAACTTTCATTTTGTGTAGATGGTGTTCTTAAAGTGATGGATTTACAAATAATTTCTTAGATGAATAAATGATATGGCACTCTTTGGTAGGTTTTCATGAGGCGCACAGTAAATGTGGCTTTGTATTTTATCATGAAGGCATTTATTACACTGTGCTTTACTAAGAGTTTTGGACCAAATATGCAGTGTTTTAGTAAATAGAAAGATGAGTTAATTACAATGCTTAAGGCCAATTTCTTTTTGATCAGGTGCAAGATAAAAGTTTGGAATGGCTTATTCTGTCAGGCTCCACCAGCTGATTTCAGATCAGGATTTAGCTATTGCAGACATGCAAAATAGACATATATATATATATATATATATATATATATATATATATAGTGGAGAGAGATTTGTTTGCATACTTCTCATCAAATGATTGTGTTTCGCCAAATACAGTCAAGTTATTTTCTTTCATCTTTAACATCACCCTTTTTCTTTTTTTCAAATCCCTTTTCAATTTATCCCTCAAATAAAAATGGCTCAAGGGATAATTTTTATTTATAACATTGTTAATTTTTTTTTTTAATTAAATAAGCGTAAAATTTTGATTTTGAATTTACAAAGAAAAATTAAATTTATTGAAATTCTATAGATTTAATAGCAACAAAGTGTTTTTCTTTTCTGATTGTTGCTTCACAAAGCCTAGCAGTTTGTTCCTAGTTTGAAAGGGAGACATTGTTTGCACTTAGTTTCATCTCCGGACAATTTTTGTTTGAGATTTTCTATTAAAATTCTATACATTGTTTATCTTTTTCTAAGTTGACTTATTTGACAAGCACAACTAAATCAATTGGACAAAAAATCGTAACCTGAAGATGCCCAGAAAATAGATAAGCTAAATGTATGCTTAAAAAAAGAATTGTATATCACAAACATAGACATATTTATTTAAGCTTCATTAATTTTTAAATCAATGTGAGCCACTTAACATTTTTTTCAACAATGTCAAAAATTATTCAAAATTTGTAAATTACCACTTTAAGTAAGTTGGTATAGTAGAGATAGACATGGATCAGATTTCCTTTTTTGTTGCCATATTTTGCATTCAGGTTGATGGTCGCCTGGAATGTGTCTTTATATGGGCAGTGAGGTCAGCCACTTGGCTAAATATCTGGCTGCAGCATTCAAATGTGAAGGAAACGGGAGTACTGTCTTCAATTTCTGAAGAGCCACTTCCCGATTCCACTTCCTGCTTGTGAACCGAGCTGGAAGACTTGGACAGAAAAGCTTTCTGAATTGTTAAACAATCTGCTGGCTTCAAGCAGGAATTCAGATGTGACACAAATGATGGAGGATTATCAAAAATCTGCCCACAATGTTGACACTTGAGGTCACTTGGGTCAGCAACATGGGTTTGACGGTGTCGCAAAATCCAACTTGCACCAAGGAAACATTTACCACAGAAATCGCAAGGAAATTCAGTTTGGTTAGAACTTGGAGACATGGGATCAGGGGTTGGTGGAGGTATGACAGGCACTTCCAAGCCAATCTTTGCTTCAGGATTCTGCTGCCGTTCATTCATTATTGATGGAGGCTTAGAATCTTGGCATTTATTGCAAGAGGAAACATGACTTTCCAATTCTTCTTTGGTGTCAAATAAAAAACTGCAGCGCTTGCACTGGTAAGGAGAGAGAACCAGCTGCTTCTTTGCATCTGTTTCCTTCTGAGAGTCCCTGCCAGTAAACTCTTCTGTTTTTGGTGAAGAGGCAGCTGATTCACTTTCAGATGACTTAACACGGTTTGGAGTTTCCCACCCAGGTGATGGAGAATAACATTGGGACAAGTGGTCAGCCATTAAACCAGCTTGCTTAAATACCAAACCACACAATTGGCATGTATAGTTGCATCCATCTATGTGTGTTCGACGATGACGCATGATCCAGTTGCTGCCTCCAAATCTCCTCCGGCAAAAGTCACAGTAGTACAGTTTCTGTGTCTTCTCTCTGTTAGTTGAGACTAAACGGCGCCAGGATCCAATGTATCCGTTCTTGCCATATGATGACCAATAAGTGGCCCGACTGCGGTTTGGTGGCATAGAGGAAATACGAGACATGCAAATCGATAGATGACCGACAAACACACTTGATGTGTAAAAAACACAGTCACACCTTCGGCACCGAAATATGCCCTCCTCCTGTTCATGTTCTTGACGATGTCGCATCACTGCATGCCTGTGTGCGAAACTTTTATCACAGAAATCGCACCTGTAAGGTTCTTTTTTATTTGGGGAAGGAGATTGCCACAAAGAGTTGGTGTTCTTATGCTGAATTTTGCAACAGGTCAGGTGACATACAAAATCAGAAGAGTTGGTGAACGCACGGTGGCAAAGACGGCACCACAGGCTGCTCTCATCAACATGAGTAAGGCGATGCGACAGCAGTGAAGAGTCTGTGGCAAAGGCGGCCTCACAAAAATCACATGGAAACTTGGAATTTTTACTGATTAGATTTAAGCTCTGGGTGAACTTTTCCTTGGCATTTTTGCTTGAGTTATTGGAAGACGGGTGGTCAGATGGAATCAGTTCTGTTTTGTTGTGGTCTTTGCCATTTATTTCTGTCTTCTGTTCTTTTATATCTTTCCCTTTTGGACTTAGCTTCTGTTTCTCTGGCTCTTTTAGGCCATTGGCTTCAACTCGCAAGTCTGTTGGCATCCCTGAGACTGACTGATTCTCAAATTGTCTGCGATTTCCATCCCAGACAGAATTGTGGTTATCAAAATCTGTCAGGGGAACTGTGCATGTCATTTGCTCATGACGTGATGTGCGCTCAAACGGGCCTTGAGTGA
Source organism: Ascarosepion bandense (assembly GCA_037127315.1). Lineage (NCBI taxonomy): Eukaryota > Metazoa > Mollusca > Cephalopoda > Sepiida > Sepiidae > Ascarosepion > Ascarosepion bandense. The sequence continues at coordinate 2,808,957 of JBBBDQ010000766.1, forward strand.
TGTAGATTTTCTCTTGGTAGATTTTTGGAGTCTCAATAAGTGAAGAACCACCAACTGAATTCTGCTGATGATCTTCTGGAGTAAAACTCTTACGTGGAGAAGTAGCTGAGAACCTGTTTGCTGAAGAAGGGGTAAAAGTCCGGAAAGAGTTAACTGATAAGTCCTGAGGTTCTAAATAGCAAGGCTCGACAATGTTGGAATGAGCCGGAGGTGCTGAAGAGAGACGCCTAGCAGGTTCATCAAGCCGGGATGATGTCGTCTTATGATTGCCATAAAACTCATTGGGGTTCTTGTTTGCTGTACAGTTCTTAAGATGATCTTGCAGACTTGCAGGACTGTCAAATCCAGCTACACAGTGAGCACAAGTGCCATCTATTTTCTGGTCCATTATGTTATTTACAGGGTCTTGTTTCAGACAATAATGGCAACGATAGGTCACTGCTTCAGTGGCACGTTTTACCTCCGTGCGGGGGAAATGTCCACCACAGCGGTCACACAAATATGTCATCTTGTCAGCAATGGGCACATGAAGCTTAGATACTTGTCCTGCTGAGGTCAGGTGGCAGGTTGTCAGGTGATCTGCCATAGAACGTGCTAAATCAAAAATTTGGCTACATCGGTAACATTTATAAGGCACATTGGATGTGTGAATGAGTCTGTGTTGCAAAATCCAGTTTGAAGTGTCAAATGTTTTACTGCAGAAATCACATGTGTATTTCTTTTTCAAATCTAATACACCCACTTCTCCATCTGACAGGGGTCGAGAGTCAGTGGATGGTAACACTTGGTTAGAGTTGGACCGCTTTTTGCAAATACTTAGGTGTATGCCCATTTCAGAAATGGCAAACAAATTGCCACAATTTCTGCACGCATGTGCCAACTCCTTGGTGTGAAAACGTCGATGCTGCATCACCATACTACAGCTAGCAAATCCTTGGCCACAAAAGTCACAAGTGAAGACCTTCTCTGAATCAACTTTTGCTTTCTGTTCCTTGAACTGGTACTTCATTTTAAAGTCTCTGGGTTTAATAATTCCATTTTGGTTGGAATTTGTCGGTAATAATTTTTGATTATTAGGATTGGCTGAGCAACAGGCAAGGTGGTTTGCCATCTGTTTTGGGGAGATTAGTGTTTTTTCACAATGCTGACACTTAGTAAGTTCTTCAGGTGTGTGATACTTTCGGTGTTGATTGAGTTCCGGAATAGACAAGAAGGAAGCAGAACAAAAGTCACATGAGACGGCTGAAGGTGAGGGAAAGACAAAAGGACTTGAAATGTTTTTCTTGGGTTGAAAACCACTGTTTATGAGATTTGCCTTTATCCATCGACAGGAGGCAAGATGTCGTGCCATGAAGCCAGCTCCTTTGGTAGAAAACTTACAAACACGACAAGTGTAATCTTTTTCGTCAGTATGCTTGCGACGATGACGCATTATCCAGTTGCTTCCACCATAAGTCTTGAAACAGAAATCACAGTAGTACTGTTTTGGCACCATTGGACTTGCAGACGAGCTTGCTTGCGAATTGGTATAGCAGCATCGTTCAAGGTGCTGACAAACCTCAATACATTTTTCATATTTCTTTCCACATCTATGACAGCTAGTTGAAAGAGAATGCTTTCGACGGTGAGAGAGCAGGGTGATAACATCAGGAAATTTACTGGGGCAGTAGTCGCAGGAAAACTTAGCTCCTGTTCCAGTTGGTCTAACATTGGGTTCTTGCCAAATCTGGAATTGGCCTTCTGGAATTTTGGAAGGAAGAGATTTATTTTCCATATTAGTTCTGTTTAAATACTGGGCCTTATCTGAGGTGGGATCAGCTAATTTGCTTTCATTTTCTTTCTTGATCATGCTGCTAATTTTTTTCCTTTGGACCAAGTCAACTGGAGAGGATGTCTTTCCAAGGCAGTCAAGCTTCTTGGAACAGTCTAGTGCTGATGGTTCTTTCAAAGATTCTTTAGAACTCTTTTTAGTTTTATCAACAGAATCAGGACGCAGAGAAAGATTAATAGGTGTAGATACTGCTGCAAAGTTCTCTACTTTAACACAACCAGGCAAAGAATGATCATTATTTAGTTTTACTGGCTGTGTATCGCTTGTATTCAAGTCAACCTTGTTTAAGAAAGAATTTTCAGAATTATTGTCTTGTACTGACTGGTCTGAAACTGGGTTAGGGTCATTGGGTGTGTTGGGATTTTCAGTGGAGGTGCACAGTCCAGTTCTTGTGACTTGATCTGGTGTGTTTAACAAAGTAGGTGAGTTATGGCACAATCTTAAATGCTGGCTTATCTCAACAGATCTATTGAATGAACACTTACAATTGCGGCACACATAAGGAAACTCAGAAGAGTTGTGACTGCGTCGATGTCTCATTACCCAGCGGGCTGAGGCATAATTCTGACCACAGATATCACACTGAAAACTCCTCCCATTCCCATCTTCTTCAGCTCCTTCAGCTGCTGTCACAGATGACTGAGACATTGCAACAGATATATCTTGTGTCTTGGGACAAACAGACAAGTGCTTACTCAATTCTACTGACCTGTTAAATTTGGCTTGACACCTCTGACATGTCAAATTTTCCCCTCCCTCATGCTGTTTGCGGTGTCGTATTACCCACCTGCCACTGGCAAAACTCTGCAAACAAAAATCACATGGAAAAACAACACTCTCGTCTTTGTTCTCGAATGATCGACATGCTTCTGGTTGCATGCCATCATGGCTGGATTCTTTGTCTGGGCCATCAGGTTTAGAGGCCTTAGTTTCTGAATCTAACTTCACAGCACCTGTCTCAGACTCATCATCAACCAACGCACACCCAGCTGCAAGATGGCGACCTAACTCAACCGTGCGATCAAATGTAAGAAAGCAGATCTGACAGATACAGTCATCTGTGTGCTGCTGACGATGACGAATAACCCAGCGTATTGAAGCAAATCTCTGGGAACAAAAATCACAGCGAAACCTTCGTTTTAGAATGCTGTTTCCGTTTTCTTGTTCAGCCTCTTTCCCTTTTTCAGCCGAAACTTTCACGATTGTTTCCTTTTTATCTGCCACTGCCTGAGAACTTTGGACAGATGTCTTCCGTACACCCACACAGTCAGCCAAATGCCGGCCAAAATCAGCTGATTTGTCAAATGTTTCGAAACACACCCGGCACCAATAATTGCCCAAGTCATCAACATGCTGCTTCCTGTGACGCATGACCCATGACACAGAAGCAAAAGACTGGGAGCAGAAATCGCAAACAAACGATTTGCCGTTGGTTTTCTCAACAGGGAGGGGCACTGTCGATGTGCAGGCATTATTAGATGAGAAGGCGCTAGAACAGAAAGGTGAACTCGTTTCTTGCCGGCATTCAGCCAGATGATGCCCAAGGTCAGAAGATTGCAAGAATTTTATTTGGCAATTGTTGCACTTCAACTGGGCTTCTTCATGCTTTTTGCGATGTCGCATCACCCAGGTTACAGATCCAAAACTCTGCTCACAAAAGTCACACACATAGTTCTTCTTTGGGTCTTTGGATTCAGCAGATGCATCCTCTGACATATCTTCCTCTTCATCACTTTTTGCATCCCAAGGTTCATCTGCAGTTGGGTTACTTGATAAATCTTCCTTAGCAGAGGGGCTATCAGGTTCCTTTTTGGTCACTTGTTTTGGTTTCTCTGGCAAAGATTCTGCAACAGGAGTTGGGGGTTGCACTTCATTCTTATTCTCTTGTAAGGTGTCTGTATTTGAAATGGCTACACATTTTGGACATATACCTTGTTTAGATTCTGCTGACTTTGGGGTAAATATTGACTTGCAGACTGAACACTGATTTTGAACATTGCAACTTGGGGATTTGCTTACAGGAGGCAAAGTATCAATTTTGGGTTTCACAGGTGATGGTACTTCGAGTACTTCCTTTGGAGACTCAGTTTTCTGAGTCTTCTTACAAGGTGTTCTTGGGTCTTGGTCAGTTGTGGTATAGTCACACATATCAAGAGTAGCAGAACTTTCAGTTGCTGGAGATGAAGCAGGAGCTACATCAGTGTCACTTGAAGGGAACTCTACTGTTGGGGATTCTTTTCCTATGTCTGCTTCTTCTTTGTTACTGCCGCTGACAGCAGTGTCAGTCATTTCTGCGTCCAGACTAACCTGATCCTCAGATGCTCGAGCTAAATGTTGGCCCAAATGTGTGCTGTCAGAAAATGTCTGCTGGCAACAGTTGCATGTCAGTTTGGCTTCCTTGTGCAATCCACGCCGGTGTTCCATTGTTAGAGACAAATTTGGAAAGCTGTGATTGCAAAAATCACACTGGAAGGTCTTTGCAGATTCAAAATTCTTCTTGGTCGCTTTCTTCTTTTGTTTATTAAACAAGAGTTTTTGTCGTCGATGATGAGGAGAAAATGGCCTGTGATTAGAAGATACTCTGGGACGTCTACTGTGATCATGAACATGGTCAGCAAGATTGGCTACGCAGCCTAATAGCGTAGAACACTGCAAACAACGGTAGGCCTTTGCCCCGTGGCTGGACCATCGGTGGAGATTAATATCAAAGAGAGAAGAGAAAACAAGCTGACATAGAGTACAAGTGTGCTGCACCTGAAAAAACAAAAAACAATCAACTAAAGACCAATATTTTACTGTAAGATCTTTTCCCAGTGTAAAGGGAGACCACTCTTGTATGCATTAAACATTCAGTTAATCTTAAACAAGTGTTAATACAAGATCTCTGGGTAAAATTTTATACTTTAAATTTATCTTTTGTACAGATTTAAGTAATGTCATACCTCTGAAGGGTATGGTTACTAAAGTGTAAAATTAAAATTAACAGCATGATCATACAAATCAAAGGACAACTTGAAAATATATACATGAATAATATTTGCTAAGATTCTCCTTAGTTTACCCACCAAAACATGACAATAAGGAAATAAGTGACCAAATAAATAAATAAATAGGCTGTATGATCACATGAGAAAACAAAATCTTTGCAAAAGCAATGTTTTAACTTAGGTAGATGTCAAGACCACAATAAAATGTTGCAGGTTAGAATGGAAACAATTTAAACGACCTTGTATTAACCAACTATTTTTCATAGGTATGAATGCATGCAAAACTACTTGGTAAAACCTTTTCGCAAATAATTGCCAGCTGTTGAATCACAAATGAAAAAGACTTACAAACATGTATGGTATTTATTTGTGCAACTGAATCAGTAATGTTTATTTCTGCTGAATTCAAATGCAGAATAAAAAAATAAAACAAAGATATAAATTTTGCCAAGGACTTTGTGCCATCATGTATTGAATAAGTAATTTTTTATCCAATATGGATAAACATAAATGAAGAGTTAGTTTACATGTTACATAAACTGTATCTTATAAATTAAGTATATCAATACAGTGGCTAGCAAATAAGCCTTACAGGTCACTGGGTTTGATATTTATCATGTCCTCCACAAACGTAGCATTGTGCCAGATACAGTAACTTCCAAGAGATGATCGAGATTATAATCATTATTATTTTATTAAAATCAACAAATGCGAAAAATGTATCAAAAATATTTGTTTAGAACAACTTTTGAGAAACTAAAATCCCTTTAAAAAAAAGAAATTTAAAAAGAATTCAAATTGTTGAAAATTACGCTTGAGATATTTTTTTCTCTCTAAAACACAAAGAAAGACTATCACTGGATAAAATGAAAAATCTGGATAACATCTTGAAAGTTATGCTTATGTGATGTCATACAAATATTGAAAAAAAAAAAAATTAACAACTACTTTACTTGTCGTAACTTACGACAATTCATTCATTTTCTTTTGTTGTAAAAAGATAATTCCAAAATATTGCTTTTATATTATTATTAGCATTATAATTATTTTCTTATATTTTTATTATTACATATTATTATATTTTTCTTCCATTTATTATATATCATTATTTGTATTATTTAATTGTAATAATATATTATAGTAATTTATATAATTACTAATATCATAAAATATAATACATTAATGTAGGTTTTAATATTTCTAAATATTACTTATATTACTTAATTAGGATATTGTAATAATCCTAATACAGATATTTAGTATTTTAATACATATTTCATTGAAAGATTCTAAGCATTAACAACCTATTTTTAAAAAAAATTGTTTATAAAAAGGTTGCTTAAAACTTGTATATATTATTTAGCTAGAATTTTAAACGGAAATGTACTTCATTTCATTCACACATCTACTAACTTTACTGAATGACACACACACACACACACAATTGTATCATACACTTATTTTATATTTGAGAAAATCATCTAACATTTTATGCTTGTATAAATTATTTCACTACAGTTTTGAACTATTTTATGTTGTCATTCGCGCTCATAACTTTATTGACATATAAACACACTTAATTCATCTATAGTTTAAATATGCTTGACACATGCATTATTTGTGCATACATACATTTAAAAGCATCTGTTGATTTTATTACATGTGGCACACACAGATAAATAGGCAGAAGTTTTTTTTCTACATTTAATATTGTTCATCTATTGTTTATTACACATGACACATATCTCAACAATAAAATCAAACCTCAATCAACAAACTGTCTCTACGTATTTTTAAAATTTTTTAAATCATGTCTTTAAAAAAATCTTTCAAGAAGCTTGTTAAAGTGAAACATGTTAGAATTTTTCCTATCTGTTCGTTATATATATATATAGATATATAGATATATAGATATGTTACATTAAACACACAAACAAATATACATACTTTGCTTTGTTTATCATCAGCTGCTGTTAATACTTGACATTTATGGTGCTGGAGAAGTCTCTGATCCGGAAAGGTTTTCAGACAGGCTTGACATTGGTAATGGACCTCCAAGAAATGCTCTCTCTTCATGTGGACACAGAATTTGGCACGGGATTTAGAACTAAAGGTCACCGCACATACACCGCATGTTAGGGGTTCAAGATAGTTGCCCCGGTCAGATTTACTGTCTTTTGCGGAGCGGCGTGGAGACTGACGGACGTGTTGCATGACTTTTTCAAAGTGTCGCTGTTTCACATTCTTAATCTCTTTGCTTTTATCTTCTAATTTTCTTTTTGGGGGACTTTGGGGTATCCCATTGCTTGGACTTTTTGTCAACATCATCATTCAATATTCAGAGGGAATCTTTATCAAATTGAAACAATCTCAAAGTGAGAATATGCTGGGAAAAGAAAGTAAAAACAAAACAGTGAGAAAATGTAAAATTAACTACAATATATACAATGTAAACGATTATAAACATTCACTAAGGTTAGCTCAGGATGACAAGGCTACGAGAATTTACGATCAATTTCCTAACTCTAATAAATACATCATTGCAAGTAAATTACAAAACATTCATCAATGGCAAGATATTGATATTATTGACTGAAACATACAAAATTTTCTGTATGTGACAAATATTCTATAGTTTAAGCACACACACACACACACACATTAAAATAAAATGGTGAAAATGATTTATTTAGAAAATATAAGATGACTTTATGGTTATTCAGAAATTCACTCCCTAATTTTTTGAATAACCATCTTATAATTCATCTTATATTTTCTAAATAAATCATATTCACCATTTACTTTTAAATTTTACCTAAAGAAGAACAGCATTGTTCTGAAACAAAAATTTTTGTGTAGTGATATAATGCTTTCATAAACCATTGTAATAAAAAAATTACAATATTAAGGTCTACTTTGTATCGAGTACTTTTTATAAAAGTAAATACATGAATAGTGCATTTTAATCTACCTGATCTTTCACTTCATTATATATATATATATATATATATATATAGTGTATTGAGGTAGCAGATAATTATCTAAGTATATATTGTTAAATATAACAAACAATGAATGTTTAGTACGCCAAGTTAAAGCCAAAATACGATGTTTAGAACGCCTCATGATCATAACATTCATTGTCTGTTATATACACACACACATACACACACACACACACACACACATATGTATATTTGTATGGTCTTAAGATGTACCTATAGGTGTGATTCAATCGGGAAGTAGAATACAAACCTCAGGTAAACAAATGAAAAATAGTAGTAGAAATCAAAACATTTGTTTTAATCCACCGTTTAACTTAACAGTAAAATACAAAATAGGACAAATATTTTTAAAATGAAATAATAAAAAATTCCCGAAAGTCTCAAAATTAAATAAAATTTTCAATAGGAATTCAATCAAAATAAGACACAACTTCACTAATAAAGATTTTAACTGTAGAGACAAAAACAAATGGCAACTTGACAGACGTTGTAAAACAGAAAAACTTTTTTTTACAAAGCAGAGGTACATATTACAGATGGACAAAGAAAAACATAATTTGTGGTTTATAAAAAGGAATTTTTAAAAACAGATGGAATAATCACAAACACACATAACATGGCATACATTCTGTTAAACTTAACATTTATCTTCGAAAAAAAAACTAAAAGTACAGCTGAAAGTGCTCGGCAAGACAACAAATTTAAACAATTTTTATATAATTTTTCAATATACTTACATATTTTCAAAAAAAAAAAAATCATAAGATCACATGAAAAATTACATAAAAACTTAACCATTACACCTTGTCTGTCATTATATATATATATATATACACACACACACACACACAGATACATATACACACACACACACATTGACATATATATATATATCTATATATATATATATACACACAAACATACACACATATAATTAAATTAAACAACATTTTACTGCCTAATGATGATGTTTTAACCATATATCTATGCTCTACTTTTGTATTGAGAACTTTTTAAAAGTAAATATCTGTGGAATGTACTTTCTTTAGTTATATTATTATTAGATACACACACACACACACACACACACACACACACACACACACACACATATGTGTATCAGTTAAGTGTCATACATGATAAATGTTTGGCTGATCATGTTTCCCGTTAGTGTATTTGCATGTAAGTGAATGCAACAAATTCAACTAGAATATTAACTTGGGTCTGATTTCTTGTTCCAAGCCAATATCCACTGCACCCCAATGCACACACACATATGTACATATATATGTGTACATGTATATACATATGTACATATGTAGCTTTCATTAAAAATGACACATGAAATGCTATGGTCAAGTTTTTTATCTAATTTTTTTTATGTGATCTTATGATTTTATTTCTTGTGAGGACATAAATTATTTAAAAATTGTCCACATGTTTTGTTTATCCAAGTGCTTTTGGCTATATGTTCAGCCATTTTTGAGGATGAATATTAATTTATGTGTCACAGAATGTCAGTGGTGTTATGCATGATGCAGAGTAGTGTATATTTGTTATGTAGCAAACATGGTAAGCATTTGTTAGCTTGTTTATAGTTGATACTATTGAGTGTTGAGTCTTTCTTTCTTATCAATAAAGACTCCATTATTTTTAATCTTTTTTAGTCCTTTTCGCATGGAGATGATACTATGATATTTGTGTTCAAGTATGTTCCAGATAGGGTTTGGTAGGTCTCTGTGTGTGCTTAAATGAGATCGAATTGATCTTCCTTCAGAGAGATGAAGTGTGAGTCTTTGAGTAGTTTCATAGTTGCATTGCCGATAAAATTATTAACGAAATTAAGATCAAGTGTTACAATACATATATATTTATATTCATATGCACAAATTTATACATATACACACATATATTGTTTATCAACTGCAAAAATTCAAAACTGTCAATATTATTGTCCATAATAATTCACCTGCAAAATCTAAAATTCGGACAACTAGTGTCATTTATAAATTTATATATCATTTGAAGAACTGTGTTCCTCAACACTCCAAATATGTAAGCAGTTACATTGGCCATACCACCACAAAATTGATGAGAAAAATGACATTGCACCTTTTCTACAACAGTTCCATTCAATCTCATTGAAACACACATAAAGATCTATCTACTAGGACCTATTTGTGACATACCTGTTAACAGTACATATATAATAGCATCATCCATATGCAAAGGAAGATATAAAATAATGAAGGCATTACTAATAAAAAAGAGAAATCCTACACTTATAACATCAATTATGAATATGTTAACAATGTACCTATTGTGTTTGGAACTTACCATACACGGCTATATACATAAAATTTACACATATTTATTTACAAGTAAAACAAAATTACTGCTTGATAATGGCTAAAAATACAGCCGAAAATGCTTGAAAATACAGAACATTTGGATAATTCTTATATAATTTCAGTTCTGAAAAGAAAAGTCATAAAAACAAAAAAATTATATAAAAAAATTTAATGATTTTTAATGAAACCTGCATAAAAAACAAAGATTGTTGGGCACATACATACACATACATATATACACATACACACATACATATACAGACATGTATACACACACACATTATATACATATATAGATTGATATAGATATTTATACACACACACACACATACATACATGCACAAAATATTATGAAGTACGAAAGTGTAAATTTATTTAATAAAATTTCCATTGGCTTTAACTACAGCCTGGAACAACTGCATTTTCTCTGGTCAGTCTTTATTTAAATAGGAGGCTGCCAGAATTCTTGTCTTCAATTTATCTTTCGTATTACAAGGAGTTTTGTTGGACTCTTGGTCAGCTGTGTCACACACATAATATAGGTGGTTGCAGTCCAGGGAGTCATGTGGCCAGTTGTAAGGGGGTTATGGGGTCACAGAAATGTTCTGACAGCAGTGACTGGGTTCTCCTGGGACTCATCCAACTCTTTCTACATCCTTTTTGCTTGTTTTCATATTGACACCCAAACACTCTAAAATGTTCATATTGGAGCTTCTGGCACAAATGTCTAGCAGTACAGCATGTAGTCTCAAAAATTTTGAAGTGTGGCCCTACTATAATTTTCAGTTGACAAAATCAAATACAAAATTTAAATATGCAAAATTAAAAAATATAAAAGGTGACAATTTACCCATCATACCCTTAATATATGTATACATAAAAGTTTTATCAGTTATTATATGCAAAATATTAAAATGAACTAGAATTTTCAGAAAGATATTGATAACAAGTCAGGAGAATTTAACTTGAACTTCCATTTCTAAACTTTATAATTATTATGTGCAGCTGACTAACTATAATCCAGTGAACTTTGGAGTTATTTGACACCTATAATGATAGTTACAGACATTAATAGCTTTGCTGAACATACTTAAAAATGACCAAAGAAAAATAAATATTGGTAAATCAAAGTTCATAAAAATGCAAACCTTGTCATTTTGTCAATCTTTTATACATTTATGGATTTATGTGTGTGTTTAAAAATAAAGTATTAAAAAAATTTGTCTGTACACTTTAAAATTTAATGTAAAAACAGTTTAGCATAGATAAATGCCATCATAAGCAGAAGAAGCAAATAAAGTTTGGTTAATCATCATTGTATCAAATTAATCAATTATGTTTGTTAATCAAATATTAATAACCAACAAGTGTGTTTGACAAAATTACTTTCAAGCTTTGTCAATCTACAAACTAAAATAACCTTTTTTGAATAGACAAAAGCATCTTTATTAAGGAAAGTTTTATCATATGGAATAACTTTGAAATAATTACAGTTTTCTTTTGCAAACAATAGATAAAAGACAATCGTCATTTGGGTTTTATATTTTCTGATCAGGGAATAAACTGAATGATTTCTGTTTAACAAGATCTTTTCTGTCCCACTATAAACATATTATATAAATAGATCTTTCTGTATATCTGTGTAACTTAAAACTCAGAATACAGAATGGAGAGATGGGGTAGGTAATGAAGGTTTTCTTTCTAAATCTGCAATAAGTAGAAACTACTTTCAGCTATAAAGTAAAAGCAAGTAGAGAGAGAAATAAAAAAGGTATTTTGCACACTAAAGAGAACCAAATTAAACAGGTTTCCTTTCTGTGTCTTTATCAGAATGTTAGAAGCTTATATAACCTTGGCAATGCCAAATAAGATTAGGTTCTCTGACTTAAAAGACAAATATGTTGGAATTCCTCTAAATACAGTTTTGATAGAAGTTTTGAGAATCCCCCAAGCTAAATTATTTTTCATTGGGATATTTAACAAAGGAAAATGGAAATCATGTATTGAACATATGGAAAAAAAAAGATAAGATAAAAAATAGGCTATTTTATAAAAATTATTTTTAAATATACAAGTATTAAACCAGACAGCAAAGATCAAACATAAATATCTTATATATTTAATAGCAAGCATTAAATATATTTATAGAAATTATCTGATTACTATTATAAATATGCAGACAAATAACTACCCTTGCACATGGAAACAGCCTTATACACATTTTACATGACACAGTATGTATATATAAATGATACAAACATATTTTTATTATGTGTAAAAATAGCATACGGACAAATGAAAACGAGCATTCTCATCCAATACATACACACAATGCTTGTCATAGATACAGACTAGGTCATACTCATAAGTAACTAAAGCAATTTGTTTTTTTAAAATAATTCATAATGTCATTTTTTTTTCATAGTAACAAAATCAGATCAGAAATATTAAATACAGAAAACTGAAAGAAGAAAAGAATCTTAAATTTATACGCAACTTGTATATATTTTTTAAAATAAATTTTCAAGCAAAAAATCCTTTTGAAAGATCTTGAAACTTAGTTAACAAAAATTTAACAAACAACTCCTATCACTCAGTCACACACGCACACACACACACACACACACACACACACATACACACACACAGAGAGAGATAAAATATGCTGAAAAGTTATCGGCCCGATCAAGAAGGGGTTACAAAAAATATTTTTGGGCCTGATTTTGAGAAATGGGTCGGTCGAGAACTTTTCAGCATACACATACGCATATATATATATATATATATATATATATATATATATATATATATATATATATCTCCTAATCATTAACTACTCTACTTGGTTAAAAAACAGTTGTAAGAGTGTGTGTAGAGATTTAAGATTGCATATATTTTCTTTTTTACTTAAGTTTCATAACGCCATATAATTCTATATAATGATATGAGAGTAAATAAGTAACGAATGCATCACGAATTTGGAACCTATTTAAATATATTAAATATGCACTAATGTAGGTAAAGCCCATCGACCACGAAACATATCACCATCTGAAATATGCGGGTGTTACCACAAACAACAGTAACAATTAAACACTAAGATGCAAATATTTATTAAGCATTTAACAGCAATGAAAATAATTGAATATATACTTTTGGCTTTTCCTAGCTACATAAGCAGGCATTAACGTACAAAAAGGCACATAGGTAGTACTAGAGATGTGTATGTGTGTGTCCTGTCTGTGTGTATGTATATATATATATATATATATATATGTATATATATATATATATATATAATTTAATAGAGCACAACTATGTAAGCCAAAGAAGAAATAGCCAATTGTTTAGTGTTTGGTGTCATAAACATTTAGGGAAACAAAGTTATAAAAATGCACAATGCAAGCAATACCGTTATTATATATATATATATATATATATATATATATATATAAAACGGTATATATTCTCTCTAGAGAGAGAGAGAAAGAGCGAATGATGAATATTTTTGTATGATGATAATTGATATTATGATTTAAATGTAATTGCATGCATATGTGTCAAACAATAAATAAATAAAATACACACGCACACCTAGTCTCCAACAACGAAACTCACAACCGTGATACATTTCAGACTAACTGCAGGCACATAACAAAATACATATATATACGTACATCATAGCAATGGCCATCATCTTCTTTACGGACAGTGTAGGTAGAGAGAGAAAAATACACTCACTTTTAAACTGTTCATATCTGCTAAGATTACAAACACTATTTATACTACTACTGCTACTACTTCTACTGCTGCTAATGTAGTGTATAGATAACAGGTTCAGCTGTGGTTGTACTCCTGCTGACAGCGCCACCACCACCACTACGACTACAAGCACACATGTCGGGTTACACACAAGACTATCAGGTCTCCCTCTCCATCCCCAAATGCCCCACTCTCATGCCCGTGTACAGGATTTGATTTTATTTCTACTGCTATTTCAAAGAACAATAAATATATATTTTATGTACAGTGTTCACTTAAACTCAGCAATACAGACAATCTCTTCGAGTACTTCACAAAAACAGACCATATTGTTAAATTACAATTTCTAAAAGCAAAGCTAAAGAAAGAGGTATGCGTATGCATTTTACAGTCATATCATCACAGTCACACTTAATTTAAACTATAATACGTGACACACATGCGAGCATTTCTTTTTTTACCTATATATATATATATATATATATATATATATACATACACACACACAGTCACACACACAGAGATATATACACGACTACGAAGCATAATAAAATGTTCATATATATATATATATATATATATATATATATATATATATATATGAATGAGTGAGTACTAGAGAAAAATATGAACACAACAATAAAACAAAAATAAAAAATGGATACACATTGCCACACAAAGAGTAGGTTGTTCGCAAAAAAGTTTCTTCAAAACAAAACAGTGAGTGAACGGACATACGAACACAAATGGAGAAAATAATTATTTGTATTTAAATTATAGATTTAAAAAGAAAAATGAGATTGCGGCACGCTCCAGATAAATGCTATGTTATGAGAATGTCATACGTGTATAATGCGAGCACAAAACGAAAAATATGTTCATTGTTTTGTCCCCATAGAAAATGGTCATCATAAATACGCACGCATACACACACACACACAATGTTATTGTACACTTGATAGAAATTTTAAAACAAAAATAACTTTTAAAAATAAGTAGAAAAACAAAACCTAAAAAACTTAAGGACCCTAAGTATTTTTTAGTCTTACCTTGTTGAGAAAAGCTATGCAAACTAAAAAAGTATTCGATAATATCAAATAAATGGTAATGTCAATGAATAAGGGTGCGTAATGACCAATAAACACACACACACGTGTGTGTGTACACAGGAGAGGGAGAAAGAATGCACCTTCGAGTTATTCTGTTTGGTCGGTCAAATACAACTTTTCGACTAGACAAAAATGTTAATAAAAATATTTATTCACTGTTTCTTCTCAATTTTACACATATACACGTTGATCTATTTGTTGTTAAGATAATTTGACAGTGTAGCTGTGTGTGCTCAGATACATATAGATCAGAATTACATAAAATTAATAACCTTTAAATTAAAAGTGAGAGAAGACACGTTTACTTTACTTTTACGGTTATGGATTTAACACGCGCCTTCCGTAGTGTACACGTCGTTCACTTACTCAGCCACACATAAGAATAAAATATTTATGTTTTACAGTTTTTACAATGTATGTAATTTCGAATTTTATAGATTCGAAAAATTCATTTTTATCACATCATTGCTACCTTAGAATTTTTAAACTCCCAATCCCAAACGTATTTCTCTGTTCCAACGATCACAACAGCATGAAGTTCTCTACACAGGTTTCGTAAAAACCTTAGATACGACCTACAATATACATATAATATATACATATTTTACTGATCTAAATCAAGCAGCACAAGCATAAATAGTCAACTAAAGACTCTTAAAATGGTATTCGCTTTAGAGAATGCCGAGCTTAATTTGTTGGTTCATGTGTACACACACACAAACGCACACGGACGATAGTGTTTTTTTTTTTTTTATTTAGACACATAGTTTGTTGAAACGTTCGTACAGTTTTTTCTCATGGTTGATGAATCTACATGTCTTAAATACTTACACATACCACAATACATACACATGTTCACGCATAAACAGTGAAACACTTTTGAACAGTAGTTCATACGTGTTGATGACTGAAAAACATTATCCATACATAATGATATATATGATGACAAACATTGAAAACAAAAACAGACATGAAAAAGAAGAGAGGAAGAGGAGTAAAGAAAAGGTGAGCAAAGTATAGAGAAAATATTACAATTACAGGACGACAGAGAAGAGGAAGATGAATGAAAGAAATAAAAGAATTCTTCATGTATATAGCTACACACACACACATTGCCAGAAGCAAATATTTAAAGAGTGTTGGATGTCAATCAGAGGACAATGAAGATGATTCAGAAAGAGTTGAATGAATCTATGGTCATTACGAAAGTACAGCAGCGTAGAAAAGTCACTGATCGTTCTGATCAGAAAAGAAAAACCAAATTTGTTGGTGAGAGTCACAGACCCATCACAGAGGCCTATATCAAGTACTTTGAGGAGGTAGTGCTACCTGTGTCAAGGTTGGTGGCTGCTGGAAGATCCTATGTCTAGCAATAAAACTCTGCATCATGGCACACAAGCAGCAGAACACAGGCATGGGAGATAGACAATTTTTACAAATACATAACATCTTCCATCTGGTCAAATAACATCACAGAGTGTAACAGCGTTGATTACTATGGGTGGAGATAAGTTCAATGAGAGACAAATAAAACTTGTAACAACAAAGATGAACTGAAGGCAGGGATTGTGACAGCATTCACCAACTTAAACAGGGAGACCATCCAAGAGAGTCGCTGGTGATTCTGGAGTTGTCTGAAGGCCGTGGTTGAAGCCAATGGCGATTTTGGTCAATGAATTTACCCATCAGTATTTCAAGATATTTGGGTGTAATTTTATAATACATACATATATGTGCGTGTGTGTGTATACGTGATAAAAATCAATCATCAGGTATGAATAGAATAATGCTCAATATTGTATAACAGGAAAAATATATCTTATTAAATATACATATAATCCTATATTTTAGGCATGACTAGGAGATTCACGTATTATTATATTACAATAATAAAGTAAGATAACATGCATGCATATTTTTAAAACTTCTAGTTATGCGATCTGAAATTTACTGTTATGCATTAAAAAAATAATTGGAACATTAGTTAATACAAAATGCCTTAAGATGCTGAAAAGTTGAAAAATAAGTAGGGTAATCAGCTGAATCCTAAATAAAAATTTAAAAGTTCTACATTATATATTTATTGAGACTTTTTTAATACAACTGTGAGGTGGTCGAATTTACTTCTGAATAATACCTGGTTAGTAATTAATATAAATTATCACAACCATGAAAATGGCCAGTAAAGTAGATGAAAGTGTGAGGAAAGTCAATAATTAAATAATATTTTCACATAACTTATCTCCAGCAACAAGGAAACATGTGAGAAAAATGAAAAAATGAAGAAAATATTCTTTTCGGTCATTTTTAATGAAACACTAATCCAAATATACATTTATACATATCACACACACACACATATGTACATATACACACATAAGTCCTGGGTCTGACATATAGTTAGTGCCACTAATAAAAAATCTATAGGTTTTTTATGAAGTACTAACCTTCAAAGGGCACATGACAAAATTTGGGCCCAATTGAATTATTAGTTTACAAATTAGTTATTTAAGTGAAGCTATTGTTGCAAATTTTCAAACCAATGGAAAAATCTGAATTTCATGTGTTAATAAAGCATTGCTTTCTGATGGGAAAAAATACTGTTCAAGCAAAGCAATAACTTGATAAGTGTTATTTGAACTTTACTCCGTCGGAAACAATGGTTACGAGGTGGTATGCTGAATTTAAATGCAGTTGTACAGACACAAATGATGCTGAAAGCTCAAGCTGCCCAAAATCGGCAGTTAACCCGAAAACTCCAAAAAAATCCACGAACTTGTTTAGGTCAATAATAAATTGAAGTTGCGTGAGATAGCAGAGGAGTTGAACATGCGAGAAGGCAGTGTATTCACCATTTTGTATGAATATTTGTCAATGAGAAAGCTGTGTTCAAAGTGGGTGCCACATTTGCTCACAGTTGATCAAAAAAGACACGTTGACTATTCAATGCTGTTTGCAACTATTTCAATGCAATGGGTAAAACATAGATCCATCACTTCACTCCAGAGTCAAATTGGCGACCAAAGACGCAAACATCAGTGGGCAAGTTTTTGGCCTCCAAATTTTGGAATGCGCAACATATTTTGTTCATTGATTACATTGCGAAATGAAGAGCAATAGCCAATATTATATAGCATTATTGGTGTGTTTGAAAGAAGAATCGCCAAAAAACGGCTACAAATAAAGAAAAAAAATGGTCATTCACCAAGACAATGCATCATGTTAGAAGTTGATTGCAAGAATGGCAAAACTACATGAATTTCACTTCAAACTGCTTCCACATCCACTCTATTCTCCAGATCTAGCCCCCAGCGACTACTGGCTGTTTGCAGACCACAAAGAATATTCCAGGGAAAGAGAGTTGGCTCCAATGAAAAAGTGATGTCTGAAACTCAAGTATTTTAAGAAGACCAAAGACAAACTGTTCTACAAAGGCATTGAATTGTTGGAGAAGTGTTGAGAAGTGTATCACCCTAGATGACTATGTTGTTGAATAAAGTCAAATTTTGCCTAAAAGTTGTTTTTAGTCAGGCCTGTGATTTATTGAGTGATGTGTTATATATATATATATATATAACTCAATAAATACAAACACACATACATACACAAATATATATATTTATACATACACACAGATATATACATCCACAAACATCCACGCACAGATAAACACATATACGCGCAGATATATACATACACCCACACATACGCACAGATATATATACATACACACACACACACATACGCACAGATATATACATACACACACACATACGCACAGATATATACATACACACACACATACGCACAGATATATACATACACACACACATACGCACAGATATATACACACACATGCACAGATATATACATACACACACACACAGATTTACATATACATATAGATGCAGATATATACACACACACGCACAGATATATACACAAACACATACGCAGAGATATATACACACACATAGATATATACATAAACACACACATAGATATATACACATACGCAGATATATACATATACGCACAGATATACACACACATATATGCACAGATATATACATAAACACACACAAACATATATATATATATACACACATGCACACATATATCTATATATATATATATACACACACAGATAACAGCAAAACAGATCTGTCTGCGGATGACTATATATATATATATATATATATATATATATATATATATATATAAAAATTATGATAAGACTTCCTATTAACAAAGTCTAGAAATGCTTGGTTTCCGAGTTATAAGCTTTTCAAACATGTACTAACTAGACTACCTTTATATCCCACAAGTGGCACCACACTCACTAAGCAGAGGACCAGACAACCAGTCTGATTGCTATTTTACCCCTAACCAAACAGTTTCTTGCATGTGAAGTGTTGCTAGATAACTGTTTGTGGTGTATATTGATTGTACATGTACTCAAATCAGGAGACGGCAGATATGCACATCATGTATGGTTTGGCAGACAGTAACCCTGTACAAACTGGTCTTCTCTACCAGGAAAGCTTCCTACACTTACCATGTCCTGATAGGAAAACATTTGTGAACATCCAATCACCATATCTGTGAACATGGATCAGGATTTCAGCCTTTTTATCATGGTTCTTGCTACAGAATTTACTCTAACTTGGTAAAGTTATAGTTTTTAGTTTCAAACGTTAGTAGATCTTCTCAGACAACACATTTTCCCCGATATCGGAATCTGATCGAATCTGATCCAAAACAGATATTCAGCCATCAATGTGGCTCATTGTCTCCAATGTTACTCTCAATGGGTACGATAAGTTTTCATGGACTTACTTAGGTTAGTTTATCCTTGGAGGACTTATTTGACTCCGATATTGAAAATTATCGGGTCTGATCAAAATCAGGTTTTCAGCCCTTTTATTTTAGGTTTTACTTTAGGTTTTGCTCTAAGTAGGTATAATTGTAGTTCTTAGTCTCAGCCATGATACTATTTACTCAGAGGACTTATTCAGCCTTCAAAATTCAGTTTGTGATGGAAAACTTATTTGATATTAATAGTGGAAATCAAAATTTGACTTATATCCATTCATTTTTCTTTCAATCTACAATTTTGCTTTGACTGGAAACAACTTTTGCTTTTTAGTCTTTCGTGCTAACATCCAAAGAGTCTGAGCTCCAGGACCATGGATTAGTTTTAAAGCTTTTATTATACCCAATCAAAGCGGGGCTATACTGCTAGTAAATTATACTTTAGAACATGTTCAAATTACAATCTACTACAAAGTATTGTCCTTTCAATGTCAAAACAAAATGTACACTTTGTAGTAGATTGTAATTTGAATGTGTTCTAAAATATAATTTATAATATACATACATACATACATACACATATACACACACACACATACATATATGCACACATTCATATATACATATTTATATATATATGCACATACATATCCATGTTTGATTAAAAATGACAGTCAAGGTATTATTAAGTTTTTTATACTATTTACGTATTTTTAATTTTCTGTTTAGAACATAAATTATAAAGAACTGAATGTATACATAATTATAAACATGAACTTTACACATTTATTTACAAGTAAAACAAAGTTCAGTTTTGATAACAGCTAAAAGTATAGCCAAAAGAGCTCAAAAATACAAAAATTTTTGACAATTCTTATATAATTTGAGCTTTAAAAAGAAAAAAAAAATCATAAGAACACATGAAACATTATATAAAAATTAATGATAACACCTTGTCTGTCATTTTTAATGAAACCTGCATACAAAAAAGATTGTTGTCCAAATACAAAACATATATATATATACACACATATCTAATTGCTTAGTGTTAGACACTGACACCAAATTGGCTGAGTTTCGATCCCAGCTGAAAGCAAATGGATGTCTAGCCACACTGATGAGGTGTGCTACAATGTAACAAACTTGTATGTGGATGACAAAATAATATATATATATATATATAT
>JBBBDQ010000766.1:2835000-2840000 GCA_037127315.1 Ascarosepion bandense
ATTGAGATACATTTTAATTTGTTGATCAATAACGGAGTTAGGAAATCCATTATTGACTAGTGTTTGCTTAATGTTGTGTAATTCTTTATAAAAGATAGATTTGGAAGAAGATATCATTTGTGTGCGTTGAAGTAAGTTTTTTATAACAGCTAAATTATATCATTGGGGGCATTCACTATTATAATTAAGAAGACACGAATTTATGCTAGTTGGTTTCCTATATAGAGAAGTAGTAAATTTGTGTGTGCTAGAATCAATGAATACATCAAGGAATGGGAGTTTGTTATTAATATTAAGTTCTAATGTAAATTTGAGGACGGAGTGACTTTCAAATTTGTTTTTAAGATATTTAATTTGATCGATATTCTTAGCTAAAACAAAGATGTCATCTATGTATCTTGCATATATAGAGGGTTTATCGTTGTCATTAATTATTTTATTTTCTAGATTTGCCATATAATAATTAGAAAAGAGAGGACCTAAAGGAGATCCCATCGCAATACCATCTATTTGTGTATAAATATTCCCTAAGGGATCGTGAAAGGGTACTTGTGTGGTGCATGCTAATAATAGTTTTTTTAATATAGTGGGTTTAATATTGATTGATGGGAGAGAAGCAACATTGTATAAATCACGGATAATGATGTCAATTGTTTCCTGAACGGGAATATTTGTGAATAAGTTTTGGACATCCAAAGATGCAATTATTTGATTCTTAGGTTTTACGGAATGGAGAATCTGTAAAAATTCGTTGTGGAATTAATACTATATTTACCAAGAAGATAGGGAGTAATTAGATTGTTAAGTGTTTTGGAAAGGTTATATATTGGTGTGGGTATTTGAGAAATGATAGGTCGGAGGGGATGATCTTTTTTATGGATTTTTACATTTCCATAAAGGTAGCCGGGCTGATAATCACCTATAATCTTTTGAAGTTTATAGGATCCTATTTCAGCATTGTTTGCAGTGATAAGTTTATTAATATGTTTTGTAAGTTGGGTTGTGGTATTACTAGTTAATTTTTTAAATTTATTGTGATCGTCCAGAATGGGTTGTGCTATTACTAGTTAATTTTAAAAATTAACTAGTAATTGAACCGGGCGATAGTTTAGTTTATCTACTCCAACTGAAAAAAAAATATAAAAATAAAAAGTAAGAAAAAGAAAAGAGAAAAGATTGGAAAAGAGAAAGCCAGAAACCACATCCTAAACACGGAACAAGGGATGAGCCTCTACAGCGGTACAATAAACATGGGTGGTGTGGATATGTAGGTACACACACATATGTAGATATATATACACACATCTATGTATTTCCATATATGTCTATGTCAATATTTACATACACACGCATCTATGTATTTAAATTTATCTCTGTTGAGGTAGGCATACACATGCATACATAGATACATAGATGCAAATGCGTATATACATAC
This sequence comes from Ascarosepion bandense, assembly GCA_037127315.1. NCBI lineage: Eukaryota > Metazoa > Mollusca > Cephalopoda > Sepiida > Sepiidae > Ascarosepion > Ascarosepion bandense. Next base: position 2,836,436 of record JBBBDQ010000766.1, read on the forward strand.
ATAGATACATACATGTACAAGCGTATATAAATAGATACAAACAAGCACATGTATATATACATACATAGATATATACATGCAGATGTATATATATATATATACATGCATATATACAGACACATATATATATATAGATATGCATAGATATATACATGCACACATATATAGATATATACAGATATATATATATACATACAAAGCTATATATACATAGATATATGTGTATAGATAGATATATACATACACACACACATATATATATATATATATACACACACATATATAAACACACATATATATAGATTACACATATATACATACACACACACATATATATATATATATATACATAAATTACACATATATGCATCCACACACACACATATATATACATACACATAGATATATACGTACATAAATATAGTCGTATATGTACACACACATACATACATATATATGTAGACATGCGTATAAACAAACGTAGATATATGTACACGTGTAGATACAAACATAGACACATACATATACATACACATATATATAAAATAAAAGACATACATATACGTATATATTCAGATATATATACACGTATATATACACATATATACATATACATACAAATATATACATCTATATATATATACACATATACACACACATATATACATATACATACAAATATATACATCTATATATATATATATACACATATACACATATAAATACATATATATATACACATACCCACACATATTTACATATATATATACACATATATGTACGCACATATATAGATATGTACATACACATATGGATATATAGACATATACATACACATATGGATATATAGATATATAAATTTACATATGTATATACATAGATATATACATTCACATATATGTATATATAAATACATTCACATATATGTATATATACATACATTCACATATATGTATGTATACATACCTTCACATATATGTATGTATACATACCTTCACATATATGTATGTATACATACCTTCACATATATGTATGTATACATACCTTCACATATATGTATGTATATATACATACATACATACACATATATGTATGTATATATACATACATATATGTATACATACATTCACATTTATGTATACATACATAGATATGTATATATACATACATAGATATATACATTCACATATATGTATATATCTATACATACACATTTATATATACATTCACATATATGTATATATCTATACATACACATATATATACATTCACATATATGTATATATCTATACATACACATATATATACATTCACATATATGTATATATCTATACATACACATATATATACATTCACATATATGTATATATCTATACATACACATATATATACATTCACATATATGTATATATCTATACATACACATATATATATACATTCACATATATGTATATATCTATACATACACATATATATACATTCACATATATGTATATATCTATACATACACATATATATACATTCACATATATGTATATATATCTATACATACACAGATATATACATTCACATATATGTATATATATATACATACACAGATATATACATTCACATATATGTATATATATATATACATACACAGATATATACATTCACATATATGTATATATATATATACATACACAGATATATACATTCACATGTATGTTTATATATATATACATACACAGATATATACATTCACATATATGTATATATATATATACATACACAGATATATACATTCACATATATGTATATATATATACATACACAGATATATACATTCACATATATGTATATATATATACATACACAGATATATACATTCACACACATATATATATATACACATACATACATATACATACATACATGCATACATATATACATTCACATATCGTCTATTGAACAGGTGAAGAGGCTGATCCCTTGTTTTGTGCTTAGGATTTGGTTTCCGGTTTTTCTCTTTTTCCAATCTTTTCACTCTTGCGTAACCCCTGTGCATCAGTGGCATTTACACCTTGCTTGGGGTGATATGATTAAATATATATATATATATATATATATATATAGAAAGACATATACATACATAGATATATATATACATTCACATATATATATACATATGCATTCACACACACATATATATACATATGCATTCACACACACATATATATATATATGCATTCACAAATATATATATATGCATAGATATATATGCATTCACATATATATATACATACATACATAGATATATATGCATTCACATATATATATACATACATACATGGATATATATGCATTCATATATATATATACATACATGGATATATATGCATTCATATATATATATATATACATGGATATATATGCATTCACATATATATATATATACATGGATATATATGCATTCACATATATATATATATATACATGGATATATATGCATTCACATATATATATATATATATACATGGATATATATGCATTCACATATATATATATATATATACATGGATATATATGCATTCACATATATATATATATATATACATGGATATATATGCATTCACATATATATATATATATACATGGATATATATGCATTCACATATATATATATATACATGGATATATATATATATATATATATACATAGATATATATGCATTCACACACATATATATATACATATATATATATGCATTCACACATATATATATATATGCATTCACACATATATATATATATGCATTCACACATATATATATATATGCATTCACACATATATATATATATGCATTCACACATATATATATATGCATTCACACATATATATATATATGCATTCACACATATATATATATATATGCATTCACACATATATATATATATGCATTCACACATATATATATATACATAGATATATATGCATTCACACATATATATATATACATAGATATATATGCATTCACACATATATATATATATATGCATTCACACATATATGTATATATATGCATTCACACATATATAGATATATATGCATTCACATATATATATATATATAGATATATATGCATTCACACATATATATATATATAGATATATATGCATCTACACATATATATATATAGATATATATGTGTATTCACACATATATATATATAGATATATATGTATTCACACATATATATATATAGATATATATGTATTCACACATATATATATATATATATATATATTCACACATATATATATATAGATATATATGTATTCACACATATATATATAGATATATATGTATTCATATATATATATATAGATATATATGTATTCACACATATATATAGATATATATGTATTCACACATATATATATAGATATATATGCATTCACACATATATATATAGATATATATGTATTCACACATATATATATATAGATATATATGTATTCACACATATATATATATAGATATATATGTATTCACATATATATATATATATATGTATTCACACAT
>JBBBDQ010000766.1:2850000-2857500 GCA_037127315.1 Ascarosepion bandense
ATACATAGATATATATATACATACACAGATATATACATAGATATATATATACATACACAGATATATACATAGATATATATATACATACAGATATATACATAGATATATATACATACACATAGATATATACATACATAGATATATACATAGACATATATACATACACACAGATATATACATAGATATATATACATACACAGATATATACATAGATATATATACATACACAGATATATACATAGATATATATATACATACACACAGATATATACATAGAGATATATATACATACACAGATATATACATAGAGATATATATACATACACACAGATATATACGTAGATATATATACATACACACAGATATATACGTAGACATATATACATACACACAGATATATACGTAGACATATATACATACGCACAGATATATACATAGATATATATACATACACAGATATATACATAGATATATATATACGTACACACAGATATATACATAGATATATATATACGTACACACAGATATATACATAGATATATATATACGTACACAGATATATACATAGATATATATATACGTACACACAGATATATACATAGATATATATATACGTACACACAGATATATACATAGATATATATATACGTACACACAGATATATACATAGATATATATATACGTACACACAGATATATACATAGATATATATATACGTAAACACAGATATATACATAGATATATATATACGTACACACAGATATATACATAGATATATATATACGTACACACAGATATATACATAGATATATATATACGTACACACAGATATATACATAGATATATATATATACGTACACACAGATATATACATAGATATATATATACGTACACACAGATATATACATAGATATATATATATATACGTACACACAGATATATACATAGATATATATATACGTACACACAGATATATACATAGATATATATATACGTACACACAGATATATACATAGATATATATATATATACGTACACACAGATATATACATAGATATATATATACGTACACACAGATATATACATAGATATATATATACGTACACACAGATATATACATAGATATATATATACGTACACACAGATATATACATAGATATATATATACGTACACACAGATATATACATAGATATATATATACGTACACACAGATATATACATAGATATATATATACGTACACACAGATATATACATAGATATATATATACGTACACACAGATATATATACATATAGATATATATATACGTACACACAGATATATACATAGATATATATATACGTACACACAGATATATACATAGATATATATATACGTACACACAGATATATACATAGATATATATATACGTACACACAGATATATACATAGATATATATATACGTACACACAGATATATACATAGATATATATATACGTACACACAGATATATACATAGATATATATATACGTACACACAGATATATACATAGATATATATATATACATACACACAGATATATACATAGATATATATATATATACATACACAGAGATATATACATAGATATATATATACATACACACAGATATATACATAGATATATATACATACACACAGATATATATATACATACACACAGATATATACATAGATATATATACATACACATAGATATATATATACATACACACAGATATATACAGATATATATATACATACACACAGATATATACATAGATATATATACATACACACAGATATATACATAGATATATATACATACACACAGATATATACATAGATATATATACAGATATATATACATATACACAGATATATACATAGATATATATACATATACACAGATATATACATAGATATTTACACAGATAAATACATAGATATATATACATATACACAGATAAATACATAGATATATATACATATACACAGATAAATACATAGATATATATACATATACAGATAAATACATAGATATATATACATAGATATACACACACATATATATATATACACACACATACACATTCATGAATATACATATATACACATTAAATTATTATACATGTGTACACATATGTTAGACACGTATATATGATATATACGTGTCTAACATATGTGTAATATATCCATGTATATTCATACACGTACATGAATATATATACATGTGTATATTCATACCTGTACATATAGACACAAGCACTTGTATATTTTTTTATATACATATATACATGCATATACGTTTACATGCACATACGTATATATACATACATGTATATACATGCTCATGTAACGTACAGACACATACCTGCACGTGAAATACGCGACCCTAGAGAAACATGGCTTAACGTTTTGAATGTCTAGTCTACTTGTTCTTTCCTGACATGATCATTGATGTTATAGGTAGAAAAAATATTTTATAATCGAATTATTTGTTTTTTTGAGCAGTACTGACACATTAAAAATGATAACACTCACAAGAAAACGAACATAACATCTTACTTTTGCTGCGATAGGGATGTAATCAGGCACACAAACTGAATGAGATACTTGCTACGAATTTTTATTCACACAACCAAACATATTTTTGAGCATTTTTAGCTTCACGTTAAAATATGTTCCTACATTGTAATCATTTGAATTTGATTATAAAATTTAATTTATGTATATTTTCAATAATAGTTATTATTGGGAGTCAGTTACAGTTAGAGTGTTACTGTTAACTTGATCGAGGAAAGCAGATCATTTTTTTCGCCAGTTTATTTTATGACAGGCATGAATGTAAAATTTTATGATGTATTGTCGCTAAGTCTGCGAACATATATCTTTGACTAAAAAAGGAACTCAAAAGTTTACTATTTTTTTTTTTAGTCTCACCCTTTACAAACTTGCTTTTTTTTTTTTACCACGGATAGGGCAACCCTTTAGCAAACGCATGTATGAAAAAAAGAATTTTTTAAAATAGAAAACTCTGGTGTCAATCACTAATACAAGCCCAATTATAATAAGATTAATTAATTTAAATTATGTTACAAAATTAATATACGCTTCGTTATTTTTTTATGTCTTCTTAGTCATAACTCAACTACTGCACCATGATTTTGTTAGCCTTACACGTAGCCTTAGGATAGGGAATAAATACTATTTTGTTAATAAGCCATTAAGAGTCTGTGACGAACTTAACAACTGATCCTAAACGTAACAGGGATTTTTACTTTAAAGAATGAAGTCTTCTTAGCGAAAATTACAAGTACATGAAGGTAATATTTTAAGTCATATAGGTTTTAGTTACTACACGTTTTTACATTTTAAATTTATAACACTTAGTTTAGACTCTAAAAACAGTATGAAGAAAGACAAACTTGAGTTGTAATCTCTTTTTTACACTTAGCCTCTGAGATTTTTTTCTTTTATCTTTAAAACATTCCTCTTTGTTTTGATATAACTGAAAATTAAACCTGACAAATACAGTTCTGTTACATAGAAAAAAAAATGTAACTTACACATGTTAACTAACACATTCAAACAAGAGTAAGACTATCCTCAGTGAATTAGTTTTTTTTAACCAAAAGTCCAAAAACCGGTACATCGTTTAAAAAATCTGTGTAACAGTTTACAAATTGCTTTCCACAAAAAAACGAAAAAAAAAAAGAAAAAAAGAAATGTAAATACTGTAGTGTAGAGTAAGATTGTTAAAACTTACTAAAAATGTTGTGAGCATTTTCCCCTCACCCAGTTGGGACTTTTACTGTCGTGTGTGTGTGTGTAAATGTATGTATGTATGAACCCCCCCCCCCCCACAACCTTGTGAATAAAAATGTGAAATTTAGTAGTTTGTTTCTCTATCTATATATACAAAAAATAATAAAGCACATGTAAGTTTAATTCATTTTAAAAGAAAATTCTTTCTGTTTTCAAGAATGATTGTGTTGTATTTTTGTATTTGCTTCCTCGTTTAAAAAAAAAACTGACAGGTTCCGGATGTTGTTTTAAATCATGCATCAGTTGAGTAGATAAATCAACCAACAAGATTATTATATTTTATGGATATTATCAATAATAAACAAAGAGTTTAGTTTTGTTTTTGAAACGTAGAGAACATATATGTACATAAAGATATATATTACACATTAACACATACATACTAACCTTTTTTCATATCAGGAAAAGAAAAAAAAAGGTGTTTTAAAAAATTTGAGCAACGCGGAGAGATAAGCAAATAATAATGTTCTTCCTTGTTTTTGCTGTTTTTTTAGGACTTTCTTTCATTCGTTCGTTGTTATTTTCATGTACTTTTTTCTACTTCTCTGACTCTTGAGAGAAGTTTCGACTCAAATCAAGAAAGTATCATCGTACACAGAGAAATAAATATAATACGTGCTCATCGGTCTCAGGTTCATGTGTGAAATCAAATAGCAATGCGCATGTGTGATAAAGTCTATGCGCGTGCGCGCGTGTCAATGTGTTTGTGTGTGTGTGAGCGCACGCGTGTATCAGTGCGCACGCGTGTGTGTTGCTTTTTACGTATATGTATGTATTTAATTTCCCTATCATTGCTATAGTTTCATGGGTATCAGTGTGTAAGTGCGTGTGTATGTATGCGTGTATGTGTTAGTGAGTAATGTATTTTAATGTAGAATGCAAGTTTCTACTCTTTGCATGTATGAGTGTATGAAAGAAAAGAAACTCTTTCTAAAGGAGGTCTATCGCATGCTTTCTTTCGTCGTCGTCGTGGTGCGTCGCATACTGTGTGCGTCTCTCTTTCTCTCTATTTCTTCTATTAATCTCTCTTTTACTCTTCATTTCATTTTATTAATAATAAGAGAGTGACGCACACAATATACAACACACCACCGCCACCACCATGACGAAAACATGCTGTGTGCGTGCATCTTCATCGGTTTTTTAGTTTTTGTATCTAAAAATAAAATATGTGTATATCTCTATCTTTATTCTCGTGTACATTATTCACCTATCTAATAATGTGTTATTGTGTTATATATCTCTCACATATGTGTGGATATATTTCTCATAACTCACGTAAATGAGTTGAGTACAAACATTTCTCTTTTACTTATTCATGTTTGCTAGTATGTGCATGTCGCTTTTTGTGACGTGTTTATCCAATCCAAAATGTGTGCATCGTTAATCTTTTAGTTTTACTTTTGAAGTGTATATATCTCATTTCGTGTGTGCAAATTTTACATGTGTCTCTTTTTGCTCTTTCTTATTTTCCCTACTTCGCTTACACGCCCGTGTGTCAGTTTTTTAGTGAACATCTCACAAATGATATGTATGTACATTTCTCGCACATCACATATGTGTGGGCCAAAAACTGTCAGTGTAACTGTACATCTAAGATGTAACATGGCTCCATATTTTCTGTGTGTATCTCTTTCGCTTTCTTACGTATGCGTCTCTCTTTTGTGTGTGTACATCTCTATATCAAGTCCCATATGTGTCCCTACTTCACATATGCATACATCTCTTTTTTCTCTCAATACTCAATAGATATGCATGTGTATGTATCTATCTTTGACGTGTGTATCGCTATATGAGCAGGGCATCATTTCTCTCATGTGTGTGTGTGTGTGTGTGTTGCACATGTGTCCATTTTTCTAAATGTCTGTCTGTCTGTCTGTCTCTCTCTCTCTCTCTCACACACACACACACACACACACACACACACACACACACACACACACATCTCATCATATCTATAAAAAAAATAAAAATAAAGTTTAAAGTAGATACTTTTCCGTTCAATGAACCCGATCGAATTTGAAGACAAAAATTTCATTACAGTGATTTCAACGCCTCAAAATCTTTATTACTTTTATAAGAGTAAGACCAAGTTAGGGGATATTTTAATTTTTGAGTCAAAAAAATATCCCCTAACTTAGTCTTACCAACGAATTTGGTGTTGAAATGCTTAATATATCCTGCTAAAATGAGGGGATCTTATACGTCACATTTAATGTTTCTGGGGGTATAAAAGACCCTCACTGTGAGGGTCTTATCCTCAGATACAACATTTTTTTTCTTTTAAGTTCTACTCCTACGTTTTATAACTTTGTTATGCTAACTTTTAAAAAACTTATGTTTTCCATGGCACAATGAAATTATAACCATATTTTTCAGTGTAATTTTCTGATTCGCGAAGCCTTTGTTGGTGCGTATTTATGGGCATCAGTTTTTACGGCGTACGGTCAGTAAATTTAAATTACTTACAAACAACAACCTACCTTAGTCTGGCACAAGTTGAGTGTGAGTGTCGTTGGCTAAACCTGCAAACATTCATTCAATTCACATGAAGGCTTATCTTTTAAGCCCGCAACACTCAACAGTAAGGGCATCCAGTGATGTTTCAACTCACCAACAGGGCTGTAGGAATTAAAATGGTTTGTGAGGCTAACGCTCGATTCTAGAAGCGTCCCAACACACACACACACACACACACACACAGACACACGGACACAAGCGTATAGACACACATACACACACACACTCTCACTTTCTCTACTCTCCCAATCCAATGTACTTACTAAGGTCAGCGTATAAGCGTATTTCAGGACCATTGTACCGAGCTTCGTCCTCTGACACAATGCCACTGTGTGTGTGTGTGTGTGTGTGTGTGTGTGTGTGTGTGTGTGTGTGTGTGTGTGTGGAGAGTGTTACTCAATAAGACTTGGGTTCAAACTCAGAGTGCCAGTGAACGAGATGCCATACGTTCTGGGAGATGAACTTGAAGCATAGCTCTATGGGAGACGTCCTGGCCTTACAAAGCTTACATCTCATTCTCCTATTTTGTGTTAGTTTGTTTCAGATTTACCACTGCGTGTGTGAATAAAACAGACAACTTCGATTTCATTTTGCCTGCGTATACCTGTCTGTATGCAGTATTTTATTTCTCTCTCTCTCTCTCTCTCTCTCTCTCTCTCTCTCTCCACACACACACACACACACACACACACACACACACACACACACTTTCTTTTATTATGCCTTTTCCTGAATGCCTACCGTAGAGCATTATTTAAGGGGTCAAACTTACTGTCCATTTTCTTAGCTAGTTTGGGATAACTTCAAGGTGGTGTTGGGGTGGATTGTTAACTTAATTTTTCTATCCTGAGGACAAACGAAAATAAAAATAATTATTTTTATTTTTTATACGCGTGTGTATTGTATTGAATTTGCATACGTATGTTTGTATAAACAGCAATAACATAAAAAAAGGCTAAACCTTTATTTTTAATCCAACATTTTAATTTAAAAGTTATTCGATGTGCATAATCGTGTTCGAAATATATATATATATATATATATATATATATATATATATATATATATAGAGAGAGAGAGAGAGAGAGAGAGAGAGAGAGAGAGATTAAATTATTAATGAAAGGAAGAACAAGAAAAAAATTGTTTTTATGT
>JBBBDQ010000766.1:2865000-2892500 GCA_037127315.1 Ascarosepion bandense
AGATTTCTTTTTTGGAATTTATGGATGGAGGAATTGTGCAAAAAAATCATTGTTCGTTCCGATCGCTTCCAACTTATTCACTTTTTCAAGTATTTCAGTTGTACTTAAATGGTGCGTTAAATTAGTGAAAGAAAAAGAAAAGTAAACGTATTTCTGATTTCCCTATACAGCCAGTATGTTTATGACCCTTTCTATACTCGCTCGGCTAAATACACCAAATAAATCTTGCACACAAGAAAAATAAAATAAAAAGTTGTGAATTATTTTTTAATGGCACATATTTATGGAAAAATATAATTTACTTAACCGATGCAACAAATTTTATATATATGAGTGTGAAAAATACAGAGGATTGTGACTTAATATTTGATTCAGCGTTTGATATGTGCTTTGTGTGTGCTTTGTGTGTGTGTGTGCTTTGTGTGTGCTTTGTGTGTGTGTGTGTGTGTGCTGTGTGTGTGTGTGTGTGTGTGTGTGTGTGTGTGTGTGTGTGTGTGTGTGTGTGTGTGTGTGTGTGTGTGTGTGTGTGTGTGTGTGTGTTACTGGTGATATCTTGGAAAAAATAATGGGGTGCCTATATACTCATTCTCTATTTCAAGTTCGAGTTTTTTTGTTTGTTTGCCAAAGTTGGCTTCTTGTCCAATGCCCTGTGCTCTTATATACTTTGGGTTCGGCTTTTGTGTTGAGAATGTGCATGCATATATGTTTGTGTGAGCATGTGTGTGCACCTACAGAGAGATGGGTTTTCACATTGTTTTGATACAGACAAACGTTTGTTGATAGATAGATAGATAGATAGATAGATAGATATGAAGAGAGAGAGAGAGAGAGAGAGAGAGAGAGAGAATCTCCATAATGGCGTGTGTAGAGTGTGTGAGACATCTAACTCATTTTCTTTTCATTTTTGTTTTCTGCATGCTCGAAAGGTCTCTGTAAATCTATAATTCCGTTGCATGCCAATATGCTATGGAAACTCCGACGAGTTCAAGTGTACGTATTTTTGATTACAAATAAAATCAGATGCATAGAATATTGTACTTTGTTGCATCCATATTTTTATTTTTTATTTTTTATCGTGTATGCATATATAAATTTTCTAACAAAACCTCTGCGTCAGTGAATCATTTACTATGAAATGAAATACGGATATCTTTATTTATACGGGTATCTTTATTAGAAGGTACACTGTGTGTGTGTGTGTGTGTGTGTGTGTGTGTGTGTGTGGAAAAGAGTGAGGGATAAAGAAAAAGAATGTGTAGATCTCTAAAAAATGTCTGTTTATATTTTGAAGCAAAGCCGAATTTAAAAGCTTGCTTCTCAATGATTAATTAGTATATGCAGAAAGCATTATTTCTGGGCAACAGTGCAAATAGTTTGTGTGCACACATATATCTAGCGAACTATTTAGCTAGCCATCCGTGTGATACATAATGTATCTTAGACACAAAAACGCGCACACAGAGTTTACAATACATACATGTTTATACATGTTATTGGTATCACACAGTATTTAAAAGCAAAAGTAGTACTATATACACTATGACTAACGTGTATGTGCTATGTATATGTGAGTGTGTGTGGCATATATGCGTGTGTTTGTGGTATGTGAAACTGTGTTCCAGTTGCGGAATATTGAACGAACACTACTGCAAATTGCACGATCAGGCTTCTCAATATATGCGTAGCCCCATGATAAAAGAAAAGCATTTCTTTCACACAACAAATGTTTATTTTTCAGCATAATTTTCTTCTTTGTCAATGTATTTTATTTAACCCACGATTGCTCTAAAGATCACATGGATCAAATTCAAATATTATCCAGTGAGAATTTCAGATTTAAAACTCAACATATAATAATGGTGCAAGGCAAAGGACTTATTGATCCACTCATATGGGTTCGTATTAGTGTGCGTTTATCTCTCTCTCGCTCTCTCTCTCTCTCTTTATCTATCTATCTATCTATCTATCTATCTATCTATCTATCTATCTATCTATCTATCTACAGATATAGATATAGATATATAGATATAGATATGCACATATTAAATGAAAAATTTTCAACCCGACCCACTTGACAAAATTAGTATAATGACCAATCATCATAACAGTAATTTAGGGAGTGATTCAGAATGGTAACTTTTCAGAACATTATCTAAATGCGTGTGTCGTGTGGGCATAAGAATGAACATTGCATTGTGACTTATTTTCACGCTTCAATGTAAAATCTTCAAACTTGATCTAAACATAGCATTGAAACTTGAAAATCAAAGTCATCACAATTGATTCCTCTGTCCATACTGCCCATATCTATAAAGGCTTCGGTAAAATTTATCTATATATCATATAAATTTTAATAAAATATAACAATTTTCGGTAATATTTAGTAAGATTTATATGAAATAAAATAAAAAGTTTTTTTGTTTTTTTTGTGAAATCCAATCTTTGTTCTGTATGTATATTTAAGAAAAATATTTTAAAAAATCAACAACAAGTATCCTGTGAATCTTGTTCAATGAAACATGTACTAGAGGAATTGCTGTTCACACACACACACACACACACACACACACACACACACACACACACACACACACACACACACATATATATATATATATATAATATATATATATATATATAGAGAGAGAGAGAGAGAGAGGCTAATTTTAAAGATAATCGTGGTATCTTACTGAAAGAATCTTTTCAAACTACATGCCCAATCTGTGATAGTGGTTGAATATGGAACCGTAAACGTGGTACAAACGACGCTAAGGCAGAGCTTACCATTCGACATTTATTATTAGATACCAATTTCTGTGTGAACAATGGGGGTAACAGCTTTTCTGTCGCTCCTTTCTGGGCAGAGAAGAGTAAGGTACTTTTCATTGTGTCATTTCGTCTAAAATAATGCTGACTCATCCCTTTCTTTTCTTTTCTTCTGTCAGTCATCATGGCATGATAGTAACGAGACATTTCGGTCACGTATATGTAAGTAGATGGAACTCGGTGCAAGGAAAACTGAAAAGCATCCAATTACTAAAGACGAACTAAACAGAATTAAATTTGAATTATTCCATGTTTGATGTGAATAATCGTTATGCAACTTCCTTATATATATATATATATATATATATATATATATATATATATATATATATATATATATATATAAACTTATTTATAAATAGAACTTGGTTTGTGAGTATGTGTGTGTGTGTGTGTCCCCGTTACCAATAGACTCCGAAACGGCTGAACTGATTTTCTTGAAAATTTACACAGTTGTACTATAAACGTCTGCGAGTGTTCTTAGCTAGGCTTTGTGTCGAGGTACCCCCGACAAATATCGAAAATCGATAATCGAAAAAATCGGGTTTTAGAAGGAGTGGTTCGATTTTAATCAAATTTGATACACTCATAGACAAAGACATAAGAAACGATATTCAGAAGTTTCAAAGTTGCAGTTCTTACAACAGTGCAGAAAATCGATATATATATATATATATATATATATATATATATATATAAGGCATGATGTTTGTGTGTCTGTCTGTTTATCTGCCTGTATGTCTGTATTTTTTTCAGCCCTTTTATTTTAGTTTTTGCTTCGGGTTTGGCTCTAAGTAGGTATAACTGCAGTTCTTAGTCTCAGCCATGATACTATAGCGGGTATATCTTCTCTGATTTATTCTTTTTCTAGTTGTAGTAGGATTCCGTTCTAGTGAAGGGTAATTGTATACCGTGCAGGTTAACGGAATTTAGCCTTGTGGGAAGATAGCCCACTATAATTCGTAAAATGATTATAAATTCAAGAAAGGCAATTTTGAGTATAAAATAACATTTATATATATATATTTCAATTAATGTTTTACAATTAAAATAATACTTGAAATAAAAGTCCAACGGAGGTTAAATTGTTCATGACAAATAATGATGAGCTGAAAGAGATTAAAGGCTTAGGAGTGTGGAAGCGTCTTGAAGGTAAGGGGATGTTCATTTTGAAGTTGCCGCTCCTAAGGTCAGCAAGTCAGTAAGTACTTTTGAGGAATGTCTTTGAAGAGGTCAACACGTACTTTTGAGACAGGGAGAAAGAATGAGGTCAGCATAGTAGCCGCTCGACTTTAGTCAAGGGGATATTAATTACACTCTTCTCCTCTCGTTTTCCCGTCTGTCTAACGATGCTTTGTCACCGCTTTTTATATCTGCCTTTTGGATCAAAACACAGCTCGTTTCGAATTTCATCCTTGTATTTGATTCTGGGCTTCCCATTGGCTGGTAAATAAAATTCGCGTAGGCTCGCGAAATGGAAATTTGATATTTGATTAATTTTTATTTTTCAACCGGAACATCTGCGCAAATCCACCTGCGCGGAGGTGATTTTTATTCATTCGCTTTTTGGTTGCTATAGAGCAAACATCCGGTCAGCTCGCTTTTGCTCGGTCGGTATCACCACAATACCATTTACTCAGAGGACTTATTTAGCCTTCAAAATTCAGTTTACGACGAAAAAAACTTATTTGATATCGATACCAGGAAATCAAAATTTGACTTACATCCATTCATTTTTCTTTCAGTCTACGGTTTCACTTTAACTGGAAACAACTATTGCTTTTTAGTCTTTCGTGTCAATGTCCAAAGAGTCTGAGCTCCAGGACCATAGATTAGTTTTAAAGCTTTCATTACACCCGAGCAACGCCGGGCTATACTGCTAGTATATATATATATATATATAGTGCGAAGTATGAATTATCGTCTAAGTTACACAAAAATGGAAATAACACTGACATCTTATTTTGACAGATATATTTACCAACATTATACAAAAATATCTTGAAATACTAAAGAGTAAATTTATTCAATAAAATCGCCATTGACTTAAACCACAGCCTCCAGATAACTTCGGAATCTCCTGTCACTCTTCTGGGCAGTCTTCTTGTTGAAGATGGGGAATACTGACATAATTCTTGTCTTCAGTTTATCTTTGGTGTTACAAGTAGTTTTGTCGGTCTCTGGCTCAAATGGGCAGCATGCATAATAATGAAGTGGGTTGCAGTTTGGGGATTTAGGTAGCTAGATATAAGGGGTGATGTGATCGCAGATATTGTCTGACAACCATAACTGGGTTTTCCTGTTTGTGTGGTATGTTGCAAAGTTCCTCTTTTTCTCGTAGACGGTACCCAACTGACCCTACTATACTATGCAGTCGATAAAATCAAAAGCAAACAACAAGCAAGCGCGAAATTAAAAATATAAAATTGCGACTATATGCCTATCATGGCTTTTCTATCTATCTATCTATCTATCTATCTATCTATCTATCTATCTATCTATCTATCTATCTGGCGACAGCCTGTATATATATATATATATATATATATATATATATATATATATGTACAAGCTGTCGCCAAAAGGGAGGCCTGAGGGGTTGGCGCCTCACAAAAACTCATCTGGTATCCATCCATGTTAAACTAGGGTGAACTAAGTTTCATGTAGAATTTCTAATACAGGCTGGCCCCACACAAAACACTCTGTGGCGAACCATATATATATATATATATATATATATATATATATATATAGTTATTAACATTCACTGCTTAATTAAGTGCATTAACAAAGTAGAATACGTTGCAAATTAAATATTTCTTGTGTAGATTAAATGTTTTTTTTTCTTTTTCAAATAAGCAGGTTGAACAGTTCCTACTTACGGACTATATATATATATATATATATATATATGTGTGTGTGTGTGTGTGTGTGTGTGTGTGTGTGTGTGTGTGTGTAATACTATATATATATATATATATATATATATATATATATATAATTATATATATACACGCATGTGGAACTCCCTTTTACCTCCACTCTCATAGTTATATTGAAAACATCTATTTTAACACATTTGGCTAGTGAACTGGCGACTGAACGCTTGATTTTACTTTTAGCTGTATCGTTCGGTTATAAAAATTAGATTTTTAAAATAATTTCAATTTTGTCTTATTTTTATTTTTTCAGTTATTATATTAGAATAAATATATAAATAAATATAAATTTATAAATATATATATATAATTATATTTATTAGATAGAAATATAAAGAGACAGGGCGTTGGGTGCTACACATATGAGGTGTTCCGGAAGTCATAAAGAAGTTTGTTTAATTTCTTATTTCTCTACATTTTTTTACATATACATAGCACTCCGAATGTTAGTTGAAGTGACTCTTTCATGACCTTTGAGACAGCAAGCTAATAAACACACATAAACACGCACATACGCGCACACACAATAAATATGTGTGTGTGTGTGTGTGTGTGTGTGTGAGAGAGAGAGAGAGAGAGGGACAGACGCAGAGAGAGACAGAGAGAGAACATTTATTTTTAACAACACATATTTAGTAACATAATTTCATTCCTTGTCAAGAAACTTAAAACTATGAAGCGGACATATACCAATGAAAATTGCGCATTTAAATTCGTGTCCAGTTCATAACCATGTGGCAAGCTACGATAGTGATAAATGTTGTCATATATATATATATATATATATATATATATATATATATATATATATATTGAAAACACTCCTGTCGATTTTTGACGCATGAAATGGCAGTATTTCAGCCTAGAACTGATGATGTAATTATAGTAGTGAAGGCTTTAGGAGAAAAAGATAAATAGTGCATAATGTGACATGAAGTCTACATGGATATTCTTCCTTAGGTTTGAATTTAGAGTTTTCTTTCTCTCAAACTGACTGCTACTCAAAGCAGTAGAGACTAGTCTACCCTGCTATTTAACTCATCAATGGAAGAGAATGGATTCATGCATCGAGACGCCAAAGAGGAAAGCTCATCAGAACAATTAACATGAAAATATTTATAGAAAAGACGTAGGGAAGCATTGTTACAATAGTGGGAAAGTGCCTGAAGCTGAGAGGCAAAGTCAAGACAAATAATATTACAAATTCTTTTTTGAATTTTGTCAAAATTCTATAAATAACAGAAGCACTAGATCAAATGTGACGGCAAGATTCCATGCATGGACGAACGGTAGATTTATAAATAAGCAAGATAGATTTTGGTGAGATAAATTGTCAGGCATAATACAGCGACACAGTTTTAGTAACAGCAGATCTAGCAATTAATTCAATATAATTTTTCTACTTCAAGTTAACGGAAAATGTGAAATCGAAAAGGTGCAATGAGTCATTCTCCTGGTGGTTAGCATCAGCCATGATGATGGAAAGCAAAACGGTTGTCTAAGCAATTCTGTTTTGAGGGTATTGAAATTAACAAGCCATTTCTTGTCCCCATTAAAAGAGATTGAAATTCATTTTTGAGATCAGCTGCCAATTTGATCTTATCGAATCGATCAAACTTACCATTAAAACAGGAGTAAATAGTAATGTCATCATCATAGATACTCAGTTGAGAACTGCTGACTTCCGGAAGGCCGTTGATGAAAATTAGGAACAAAGTAGTTCCCAGGATAGAGCCCCCACCCCAGTGGACACCTGAATTAATGCAAATAAATTTAGAAGATTTCATTTCGTGATTTGATAAGAATCAGATAAAAAATTCGTCCAGAAATATTATAAACCTTTAACTTGTAAAGAAGACCAACATCCCAAACCCTGTCAAATACTTTCGTAATATTGAAAACATTAGACCGAACTTCACCATTTTTATCTAAAGTTTGATTATTTCAGCAACAATTATTCATATACAAGCGAATGCCATATTACTAGTTTGAAAGAAGACCATGCTTGGGAAAATCTTTAATCAATTTGGAATTGCTTAAAACCTCTAGTATTTGCCAAAAAGAAGTAAAAGTGCAGTAGGTCTGTTGCTAAAAGGATCGGACGGTTCGTCTGAGTTCTTAAAAACTGTAACTACAGAAGAAGATTTCCAACAAACAGGAAAGCAAGACGCAACAAAACATTTTTGTTGAGAACAGGAGCCAGTTCAAAATGTATTTTTGCGTCATATGTTGAATATACTTATTTCCTTTTATTAGAGCGATAAAAGCAGACATACTGAAAATCAGTTCATAACAAAATAGACCAAATTCATAACAAAAATGAGAGGGTAACATTTATACACACACACACACACACACACACACACACACACACACATATATATATATATAACTCAGTGAATTGCCTAGCATTGTCGTTAATGATGGTGTTGAAGTTCTCGTTGTCTTACCTACTGTTTGGAATTCAGTGTTTTTCTTTTCTTTATTAGTTGCAATCTAAGGCTAAAGAAAAAGGTCTACCCTGATATTTAACCCATGTGACAGATTCTTGCCTTTCCCCAGGAGCATTTGCGTGAAAGTGAGTGTAACATACAAACGTAAAATTTGAACTTGACTCAACGATTCCAAATTTTGTACCGATATCCGTTGCACTACCTGCACATCGCGTTTATTCATTATGTATATATAAAAGCTTTCTGCGTTTTGAGTCCCAGATAGGTTGGTTGCAAATATTTTGCGTTTTGTGAAGGCCAACACTCATTATTTGGATCTCAAAACATGACAACAATGAAGTCAGCGAAAAGTCAATCCCAAAATATTAATATGTGTTGATGCTGATTTGGCATTGCTTAAGAAAAGGTTAGTTTTATTATAGAACACTTTATAGTTAAATTCAAATGAGATTTTATGTTTTTGTAATCTAGAAAAGCCTTAGTTTATAAACAAATACTTTTATCAACTGATACCATTTAGACTCTATCAAGAGTATGTTATCAATTTAGAAACTTGCAGGTAGTATAAAGATTAATTAGGCTTTTTAGTTATTGCTAGTTTTATGCAAAATAGTCAAAGGTTTATTTCTGTCAAAGTCGATAAAAAGCATCTCATGAACCGACTTCATGTCCGAGTTAAAGCCTGGAAAGCGGGTGCATATTACTTTTATAGATACCTGCTTAACAATCATAGACGTGATCTACGCACAATCATAAATATTTACACCTTTTTGTTAAGTTCGATGCCTGACTTCGTTAATGAAGAAACGGAATGTGTATGACGCGTTTGGAACTGTGCACTCTAGACGAATATTTTCGAGAAACTGTAATTCGGATTTTTAAATCTCAGAGAAACTTTAATTCGAAAAGAAAGAAAAAAACTAACTTTGGAAAAGCAAATTTGATCAGTCGATTTCACTGTTTAATTTTGTAAAATAGACGAAGACGAAAACTATTGAAGTAGTCTTGAAGCTCTTCTTTTTAATGTCATGTCCTTTGAAAATATAAGTGATAATGGCTCTTCACGGATTCCTTTTATTATCGGTGATTTGCCATGACATCCTGGGAAAGATAGATTCCCGTTGTTTTCTGTACGATTTCGATTTTAGAATAGTAGTTCTTATAGATTAATCGCTATCCAAGGTTACAAACCCAGTTTACCCTGCTATTTATTCCATAAATAAGACAGATCCATGCCTTTTCTGCGGGAAGTGAAAAAAAGTGTCCTGCATTTGGATTCTTGCAAACGTTGGAAAGCTTTTCTTTCCGAAAAAAGAATTAATCCGAGTCCAATTTCACCAATAATCTTGAAACTGCCTTGAAGAAGTATCTTCGAAATGTTCTATTGGAATTTACGTAAGTCTGCTACATTCTTAACAGCATTTTACTCAAATTTTGGAGGAACTAAAAGGCGGTTCATAAATATTTACTTGTTAAAAAATCATGTTGATTTCTTTAAGTTTTCTGATGAGCATTTTTGCGATAATAGTCAATAATGTATAAAAGATATTTGATGGTAATAGTACATAATGTATAAAAATATTGTAAGAAAATAATTAAAATGTGAATATAAGAATTATTAAAAACAATACGATATACTAAGTTTGTTTATTACTCTTTCTCTTAAGAGGAGAATATTAAAAAATATATACAAATATGTAAATTGCTTTTAAGATAAATTTTGTTGTTGTTGTTGTTTTAGTCTTATAAAATAATGATAGACGGTTAATAAAGATAAATTTGATGTGAAACATTTTTAAATCCTAAACATTAGAATGACTAAAAAAAGAATTGCAGAAAATAAATCAGTCAAATCGGACAATTTGAGATTTAATTTTCAAATATGAAAAAAAAAGATATGTTTATATTCTTTGACAAACGGTGATTTCCACCAACATAAATTTAAATTTGACATCCATTTTGAGCCTAATTAAGAAGACAAGTTAGCAGAAAATTTCAGAAGGTAACGTAATTTCGAAGGCAGAAGGCACAAGAAAACAGCAGGTCCTAGAAGGAAAAGATATTTTGGCTGTCGTCAGCGAATGGGCTTAACTGTTTCCTATGGAAGAAGTAAGGAGCAAAGAGAGAAACAGAAACAGAACCAAAGTGAAACCAGTGACGTGAAATCGAAGTGTGTTAAAAGAACAATTGTTAAAGTTCTAGTCACTTTAATGAATTTGCCAAAGACTTCTCAGTTTCAGTTAAGTATGTTTATCATTTTTGAAAGAATGTATTTGGAATCTTTGTTTAAAAAAAATTGTGCCTTAAGATTTTTTGTTTATTGAAAGTTTGAATAATTTATTTTTATTTTTTTAAATGACCTATAATTGTATTTCTTAATTAGTTATTTTGCCTTTAACAAGGCGCAGAAAAGGACATTTTTGCGAAAGCTTGTTTGTAAATCTTATGTTCTGTTCCATTAATGTAATGTTTGTTATTTCAATTTTCAAATCGGGTTTTAGAGTCTTGTTTGTCTTCGTGTGTGCCTTATTTCCATATTCAGGATAAGATGGGTAACGTTCTCTGTCTTCTCACATTTACTCCTCGGATATTTTTTTTTTTTTTAATGAGATTTTTTTTTTTTTTTAGATATGCGCTTGAAACATAAAATCATAGCAGGGGATAAAAATTGGGATGTACTTGTAGCATATGGAAAGAGGAATTTGTGCCGAGTTCAAATCTTGATCGAAGCTGTTTTATTTATTTTTGTGTGTTGGGGGTGCATAAATCCATCTCTTCTACTTATTCTTAGCTATATGTCAAATATTAGTGTGGACCATACAAGACTCGAGAGCCACTTAAAGTTGAGGGTTATGAATGATGTGTATAATATGAATGTAAGGGGAGGTTGGTAGGAAGTGAAGGTTCTGAAGATAAGGAGGTCAGATAACAATTGACTCTTGACATGAAGACGTTAATATTGTATTGTCCAGGAAATGATCTGCACAGGAGTCTGTTCCACAAAGTAGCTGTTTTTGGTTGGTAGGGAAACTGTTTGAATGGAACTTTCTTCTTCCATTTGGAATGCGAAGGAAATGTGTGTGTGCGTGGTTCGATTTTGTGGACATAGAATGGTGTGTTCTAATTATAAAGGTCTGAACTTGTGGAACTAATGGAGTTTCTTTGGACATTAATTATTAATTGAAATTCTGGGAAAATATATCCCAATCAAAAATTAACAGCAATGCAAGACAATATCCCTTTGTTACCGGAACTTAGCTGACCTCAGGCGATAGAGAAACCAAAAAATATTTTGAAACTGCTTTAAGTTCGTGTTTGTATAAAAAACAAAAATTAAGGACATCTTTTAATCGTTACGTAGCTTCGGGATTCTTTGGTCTTGGAAGTTGTTAACGGTAAACTTGAGCAACAATGACATTTCAGACTTTCTTATATTCAAGTCATTATCTACCGAACTGCATGCAATGACAGACAAGATCAATGAAATAAAAAGATAAAAAATATTCTCATGAAAAATGTTATATTTAGGCAGCAAGTATTCACCTAAACAAGTTTTAGAGATGATAATGTCTGTCTGTTTAATTTTTATCGTATTTTTCTAATTTTCGAATGATGTGTGTGGTCAAAAGTTGTTTTATTGAAGTGCTTTCGACCGTCTCGTTCATTTTCAAGAACCAATGTGGTGTCTGCATGGTAAGTAAAATTATTTTCTTTGTATCCTGGTAATTTTTGGAGAGCTGAAAGTTTGAAATGACGTCATGTGTAAACGTTATTAGAAGCGATGATGCACCAAAAAAGGATATATATATATATATATATATATATATATATGTGTGTGTGTGTATATATATATGTATATATATTGTCATCCGCAGACAGATCTGTTTCGCTGTATCACAGCTCATCAGTACGGTTAGACTCCGATTGCTTTTTAACCCAGGATTGAAACGCGACCGAAATGGCGTCAGTCGGCGACTCTAATGTCAAATCCGTAAACGGAGAGGATAATCCAAACAGATTGTTTTTAATATAAAAAAATAATAAGAGACAAATTCATGCAGAGAGCTCAATGGGTATTATCCAGAGCAATATGATACACTTCAAGCATTTTTAATTTAAGGTTTGATGAGATGGTTACCAAAACATTACTCGTCGAAATAAATTATAATTAATGTGTTGAGTTTTTCCTTATATACATACACGACATATATATCCTAATAGTGACTTACTTTTCATATTTTAAATTTGGCACAAAGCTATTAGTATGAAACACCCAGTGAAGATCAAACTCCTATACAGTCTTAACAAATCTAGACTCGTTTGCTAACCATTATAATATATAAGCCCTTCGACGTGGTGTAACGATGAGCTAGCCTGTTTGGCTAGATTAATTACGACTGAATTGTGAGTTCGATCCCCCAGGGTGTTTTATAGTTGCGGTCTTCGGCGGCATCTAAACTTCGCTTAGTAAAGTTGGGTCTTTTTTGACATGATGTAATGTTTAGTAACTTTTTTTTACTCCTTATTAATTACGGGCCTTTGCTCCATATTTTTGACCTTGTGTCACATTTAACCTGGGCTTAGTATATCTTTATATATGATTATATATTCCTATGCAAAATACTATTGCTACAAGGACTCGTTTTAGAGGATTTTATCAGGATTATCGAATGTTTCTACCACTAACAATGGTTTTTGTTTTTTAATAATTTTGTTTATTATAAATCGTCATTGAGAATAAATTTTAAAATATTATTATCAATACCACACACACAAATTGTACATATAGGACAAATTAAGACTTCATAGTGAAATTACGGTATTATTTAACTGCAGTGTAGTACGAATGGGGAGTGAAAATGTGTTGATTTGGTGTAGCTGCCTCAACTCATTTTCGATAAGTAACATTTAAATTGGATTTTTTTTTCAATAAAAATGTTTTCTTGAAACTTATTTTAGTTCAAACTGTGGTGTATGAAGGATTGGGAGTTGATGGATGGGTTCTTGTGGTGATTGTGCGAATTGTAATGAGTGAATGGGTCGTGATAGTGTTTAGCTAGGTATATGATAGCTCAGTGAGTACCAACCTCTTCCCCTCCCCTTTTCGGCCTTGTGCCACAATTTTGTATATTATACAAAATAAATAGTGTGAAAATGTGTTGATTTGGTGTAGCTGCCTCAACTCATTTTCGATAACTAACATTTAAATTGGATTTTTTAAAAAATAAAATAGGTTTTCTTGAAACTTATTTTAGTTTAAATTGAAAGCTAAATTATTAAATTTACTATTTCCAGTAAGTAAAATACTCAATATTTCAAACTGAAATTATATTGATTGGAATCTAAAATTTTGAGAATCTAAATTTTTGAGAATTTTTAATTTTTCAATTTTTTTCAGTCATTTTTGAATGAGCGACATATAAACAAAAGTTAATTTTTGATTTTAAAAATTTTGCAAAAGTAAAATGTACAGCTGTGACACAATATTTTTTTTTTTTTTTTGAAAATTAGTAAATTTAATGTTAAATTAATCTGATTTACACAAGTATCACTTATTTATAGGAGGAAATTTAGAATGAAACTAGGGACCAATATTTTTTAAGAATCATTTCAAAACATTTTATTTATGAATAAGTACTGAAAGTTTTAAAATCCGACAATTATTTGATTTTTGTTTTCAAGAATTTCCAAATTATGTTTGTCACCAGAAAAGAAAATGAGTTATGTTTTAAACTCTCATAACGATTTGGCTCCCAGCTAACGAAAATAAAAACAAGATTTTAACGAAATTTCGAATGTGTTAAGATGAAAAATTAAAAAAAAATAATTAGAAAAATACTGTGATCTTTTCTCTTAATATAAAATATTTTGATCGAAAAACCTCGTTTTTATTAATTTGGGGGTATTTTTTCTTGATACTATGCTGTTTTTCAGCGATTTAGTGGAGGTACCTATTTTGGTGAAAGGAGAATTATCAAATCATTGGGACAGTTCTCGTGAAAGGTTAAACCAAAGAACAGAGAAGACCCCCACTCTTTTTTCCAACATTTTTAAGTTTTGCACCATCATCAATAAACATTATTAGCGAACAATTCGTGATTTCCTCGTTTCGCGTCGGCCGGTTTTTTGTTATACATGAAAGTTCTAGTACTAAATTATGGTACGTTTTATTTTTCGTTTATTTTTTTTTAAATTACTTTTTACATGAACTGTTTTAATATTCTTTAATTTTTCAGTTTTCATTCTCTCTCTTTTTTAAAATCCTAAATTTAATTAAACCGAACTTTTCTTAATTTCAAATTTTCTACGAATGTAAACTTTTTGTTATTTTTATTTTAAAACTTTCCTTACGCCATTTTTATTTAAATCTCCTGCTTCGTTTTCAGCGTTTATTTCACTTCTCAGCGTAAATTATTTTCTTAACATTTTTGGTTGAACTTTTTTTTAGCGACGGAAAATTTCACTTTGTATTTTCTGTTGAGTCTAGTTTTTGCACTTGGTCTGGATTTTCCTGTATTCATTTTTCCTATTTTATTCTCGTTCAAAAGAAAAAAAGCAAAACAAGAAGGCTTTTTGCCTTTGGTTAGCAATAGTTGTATTGTTAAAAAAACAAAAAACAAAAAAACTTTGGAGCCTGCCTTTGAGGTAGACCCATCCAAAAAAATGTCTTAATGTAGCTAGTCCTTACGCACAGAAATATTTCGCTCCCTAAAAGTGGGTTTTCAAATGGTTTACCCCTACACTGTATAAGAACACGTTAAATTACAACAGAAAATATTACCACGAAAAGTTACTAACTAGAATTGAATAAAAACAATAAGCAGTTAAAAGCTAAAGACAAGAGGCCGGAGAATCAACCTTAAATTGAATCCTCCCCACCTTTTTAAGTGCCTGATCAATGTGCCGGAATTTGTGAAGGGAGCCAAGTTATATCCATTTTATTAATAATGGTAAAGATAGTGATCAAATCATTGGCGTCCTTGAGGGTCAGTTCTTCACATCGTTATTTTATATGTGACATCCTGCTACCTACACCTGTAGAATGCCTGGCCCTGAAAAGAGCTAATAACAAAAACATCATAATCCAAACAGTGCAGGTATCGGACTACGGTGACAGTGCTCGAGTTTCCGAGTACACTTTTCTTTAATGTCAATGTGTGTCTTTGTCTTTGCAGATCTAGTGATAAACTTTGTACTGTATGTTACTATAGTGAGAAGGCTTTCAAGGATCAGTTTTTACTAACTCTAAAGCGGGAATTGTCAAAGGTTGTTAAATTGTTAAAAGTAAATGGTGCGATTTTCTTGTTTGATGCTGATTTTAGTTTTCGACAGATTAGCAGAGCAAACGGTACTGGATTTTGTAATAGAAAAACTGAGATAGTTGGTAAATATCCTTAGCTAGAGTAGAGCTGTTATCTTTGCTTATAAAGGACACAAAATTTCCACGTTGTTCTATCTATTCATATTGCTCCTGAAGAGGCATGTGCTGTGAAAGTCTATTCTGAATTGTCCTGCTTTTATTTAGGAAGCTTGATTTTCGAGAAAATCAACATAGAAGCTACGATAATCAATTTAGATCGGTTCAAGGTATTTGATTTGGTAGTTGATTATCGTCGGTTTGGGCCGGTTCTGGCATCATTCAGTTTCGGACCCATCCACTTTTTGACCCAGCTCTTGTACGTATCTTCTGATGCCAGGGTGGAAGTGAATGGGGTAAAATTGAAACCTTTCGTGTGTTGTCCTGATCTATTCGTGAAGATCGTCCCTACTCGTAGATGCTTTATATTCTAAGGGTAAAGTTTAGCTCGAATAAATCGGCAAGTTACGAGACGGTCGCAGGAGTCAAGATCAACCGCGATATATCTATTGGTTTGTAGTTGGGTTCGTATAGGGGAACCTTCCTTCACGAGCTGAGAAGGATACTCGGCGTCTGGTTTAGACTTTACTTCCAGCAGGAGAACAAGCTTGTGTAAAGGGTTGGTAGAACAAGGACTGGGCGAGGTAGTAAAAAAGATAAAAAAAGAAAAACATTGCTTAAACCACAAAATACAGGAAGTTATGGAGAGCTATGATCGTCCACTTCAGGAAGGGACACTACAGATTCTATCTCTGTGCCATACGCTTGGGTGATCATGTCTCGAAAGAGACATGACTGACTAGGTAGACTATTTTCCCGCAGCAGATTGCCATTTCTTTCTGTGGTAGACTTGCCAACCAAGGTTGTAGAACCCAATGTCCTGCTGTTCAACCCATAGCTAGAGAGAGAAGAGATGGATTCATATCTTTCTCAAGGATATTTACGTGTAAGTGAATGCAATGAATTCAAACAGAATTCGAACTCGATTCTCCGATTTCTCATTCCGAACCGATATCCATTACACAACAATAAAGATCCTACTAATCCCAAACAACAGAAATCCATCTGAAAATTAAGTACTCATATTATTTGACTATTTCTCCGTTTCTTTAAAAACAATGATATTCTTCAGATAAGTATCCAAATTGTTTATCTTAGTTAATTTCGTCTTTCAACTATTTTTGTTTATTCTATTTTTTGTATGCATTGCGTGTTAAACCCAACCATAGATGTATTTTATACCGACACCCTTTTTGTGTTTTGTTTTCTTTTTGTCAAAATACCCAGAATTCTCGTTTGATATTAGAAGTCTCTCTTGAAGTTCAAACTTTAATGGTAATATTTGATGTTGCTTTATATAGAAACTTTCGGTATCCATTGACCGATCAGCCGTTGCAACTATCAATTGAAATTGATAAAATCTTTCGATGAAAGCAATTTTCAGAAATGTAATATTCTCAAGTCAACAAGATGTTATTGATTTTTTTCCATATTAATGAGGGCTTGATACCTAAAATTATATTTTCCCTTCGAATTACATGTGCTATCGCTTTTAGTTGTTTATGGTGTTGAAGGTCCTCAAGTAATGTGGCTTCTGTTATTTGGTACAGTTCTTCAGTTAGGACTCTTTCGGACCAATCCATATGATTCCAAGAATTGTTCACTCACTCACTCACTCACTCACTCACTCACTCACACTGGTCTTAATTATTCGAAGCATTTTAAGTATTGATCTAAGCGTGGCTGTTTCTTCATTTTTTACGGATATTCTTTGGTTAGGAGATTATCTTTCATGAAAATTCCTACGTACAATACCGAAAAAATAGTCCCTTATTGTCTAATTATATATATATATATATATATATATATATATATATATATATATATGCATACATTAGATACCTCCGTTCATTTTCGATAACTAACTTTTAAGCTGAATTTTTTAAAATAAAAAAGTTTTCTTGAAACTTTTTAGTTTTATTTGAAAGCTAAATTATGAAATTTACTAATTCCAGTAAGCAAAATGTTATGGTGTATTTCAAACAGAAATTATATTGATTAAAATCTAAAACTTTGCGCTTTTAAAAAAAATTCGGCCATTTTTGAGCGATCGACAAATTTTTAAACTGAAGTTAATTCTCTGTTTTAAAAATCTTGCGAAAATAAAATATACATTATTTTGAAAAATTAGCAACTTTAATGTTAAATTAATTTGATTTATACAAGCATTACTTATTTATAGCAGGAAATTTAGAATAAAACTATTTTTTAATTACAGAGTTGAACTTTTTGACCTGTCCGCAGTATTTGAAATGTGTTGACAGCTTGACAGATACGAGATAAATGTATGGCGATCACAAGTGACATAATTGTACAAATCGTTTTTCTAGGTAAGGGAAGAAACCATGAAATACATGACCTTTTAATGTACGCATAAAAATGACTATCAATTAAACTTCAAATACACAAAAAATAAATTATTTAAAAAAAACGATGGCTGGATGAGTTGTATTAAACTTTTCAATTTTCTATTAGCAAATATGGTCTGCACTTTATAACTCGTGTATCAAAAGTCTACACGCCTTGGAAATATTTTTAAAAATATTTTTGATACTTTATAATTATTATTATTAAAAAAGAAAAATGAAAAGAACTCTTTTAACATTTTATTATTAATCGAAAATTTTTTTCTTCAGACTATAATGTCTGAAATTTATATTATTTATTAAAGCAATTAAAAGCTTATCTGTTTAAATAATATCATAGATTTATTGCATTTTTTTATTTTACTATTCAGAGCAGATTTTCGGTAAAAGGGCTAAATGGTTTAAAAACACTAATACATGATTTACATTCCCCAATGAGTCCTGGGTTTAACTAATAAAACCAATTTTGCCTACAGAATGTAATTAAAATTTTATGAATATACGTTGAGTGTGTGTATGAGGGGGGGGGGGTAAAGGATGTAAAAGAAAAATTACTTTTACCAATATTTTTAAGAAATAATAATCTCAAGAATAATTTCATTCATTTGTGAATAAGTTTTGAAAGTTTCATTAAAATCCGACAATTTGATTTTTGTAAAAATTTCCAAATTACTGTTTGTCACCGGAAAAAAACTGAGTTATGTAATGTTACGTTTTCCATTGCAAAATTTTGTAACGATTTGGCTCTCCAAGATTTCACCAAAATTTCGAGCGTGTTAGAAAGAATTAAAAGATTTTAAAAAATAATTTTAAATATTTTGATCATTCTTTTTAATAATAACAAACATTTCGATGGAAAAAGTTCGTTTTTATTAAGTTTTGGGACTTTTTCTTCATACTATGCTGTTTTTCAGCGATTTAGTGGAAGTACCTAAATGGGTGTTTACGACGTGTACTTGGGCAACAGCTCTTCATTAAGTTTGGTTAAAATCCATAAAGATAATTGCAAAGGTTTGAGTTTAATTTTTTTCTACAAAAGAACTCATATCTGCATGCACTGGGTCTCAGTATTGTCTAAATGTTGAATAATTTTTCATTATTTGACGTTTTTGATGGAGCTCTTTCTGACATGATTTAATTTATTATAAAGTACGTTCATAAGCACACACATATGTGTGTGTGTTTTTTTGTATATATATATATATATATATCTATATATATATATATATATATATATATATATCTGTGTGTGTGTGTGTGCGTTTTATATATATATATATAATCAATGTAAAATTTTTCGACAGAAACCACTTTACCAATCTGACAAAATTAAAAGAATCTTGAAAGTTATTTGTAATTCTTTTTACGTGGTACCGATTACGTTTTAGCACACTCTTCAGATATAGTCACCCGTACACAGATCTGTTTTCTTGTATCACAGCTTATCAATACGGTTAGACATCCAATTAATTTTTAACCCAGGAATGAAACCCGACCGAATTGGCGTCAGTCGGCGATTCTACCTCTGAGCTATGGGCACACGGCAGAAGGAGGCAGACTTTTTTAGCATATGATGTATCATACGCCAGTGTCTCTCTCTCTCTCTCTCTCTCTCTCTCTATATATATATATATATATATATATATATATATATATATATTTGCCTCCCAGAGAGTAAAACACTACGCCTCCTTGGTCTCACACTTTCAGCGGACCTCAAGTGGAATGATATATCGAATCCATTGCTAAATCCGCTGCCATGAAAGTCGGTTCTCTGTGCAAGGCCCGGAAGTTTTTTCCGTCTGAGTCTATCCTGCACATATATAAATCTACCATCCGCCCGTACATTGAATACTGCTGCCATATCTGGTCGGGTGCCCCTGCTTCTCTCCTCGGGCTTCTCGACAAGGTACAGCGGAGGGTCTGTAATGTGATCGATACCGACTTGGCAGACCGCCTGCAGTCTCTCTCTCACCGGCGCGACGTGGCTTCCCTGTGCCTCTTCTATAAATACTTTCACGGCTTCTGCTCCGATGAACTTAGATCACTGGTGCCCCCTAGATACAAATTTGCACGAGATACTAGATTAGCAGCTAGATCCCACCCTTTTACAGTGAAACCGATAAAATACAACCGCAACTTCTGCTTCAACAGTTTCTTCTCTCGCACTTCCCGACTGTGGAATTCCCTTCCACATGATTGCTTCCCCGACGGCAACAATCTCCAGGAGTTTAAATGTAAGGTCAATAGATACCTCCTAACACACTAACTCGCTCCCATTCTTTCAAACACTCTTCCCATCTACCCTAATCTCATCCTCGGTATCCTTACCCATCTATCACCTTCCTTCTGACATTTCCTATATTTAACCACTCCTTCTCTTTACCTTCCCCTATGTAGCCCCATGCGCAATAGTGGCAGTGGAATGCCTTGCTTGGGGTGAAATGATTATATATATATATGTAGTAGTGTGTGTGTGTGTGTGTGTATACATTTGTCTTCTGTCGAAACAAACAAAGATTCAACGATCACAAAACATTATTCAAAACAGATATAAAAACAACACAACACTAGCAAAATGCGTATGAAGAGAACATCACAACCAAAATTATATGGGAAATCATAAAAAAAAGCACTCCTACACAATAACAAGTGCAGAAACTGCAAACTCTGTTTAAAGTGAAAATGAGCAATCATTACCTTTTTTTTATAAACCAAAGTAAAATATAAAACAAGAAAAATGATATAAAGGTGAAATGTAGGCATTCGAACTCATATTTACTTTGCCACTTGAATAACAAAATGCAAATCCCAAACTATCACATATAAATATATGAACACTCATTCACGACAAAAATATAAAAAAAAATGCAATGTAATAATATAACAATCACCAAACGGGGGTGCGCGCGCACACACACACACACACACACACACACACACACACACACACACACACATCAGTAATACAAATATAAATACACATAAAACTGAACTTCATATAATTTGGCTTGATCTCAGGAATGCGTATGGATCAGTTCCTCATGAGCTAATTCGAATGTCTCTCGAATTTTTAGTTTCATTAGTAAGGGTGGCAAAATTATAAGGGTGCATTTCGGAGCAGTATTTATGCAGTTCACTTTTGGTAACGAAACTACTAAGTGGCAAGTCCCCAAGGTCGGCATCATGATGGAGTGTGTGATTTCACCAGCACTTTTCATTATATCTATAGAACACCGATTACAGGGTACAGCAGACGCAGCAAAGAGTGATTACTAAGAACCAAATGGTTTTTCCACCTTCCACAGCGTTCGTTGATAACATCACCTTTCTGATCTCGTCTAAAGTCGGTGCCGATGAACTGCTGCAGTGTTACCATAAGCTCTTCATGCGGGCGAGAATCAAGGCTAACCCCCACAAAAAAGTCGGCCTTTATCATTACTCAGAGGCTCTGTCAAGAAGATTCACTTGTGAATTGGCGGTGATATGATCCGAACAGTCAAAGAGAAGATTGTGAAGAGCCTCGGACGGCTGTATGAAATTCCACTGACTGATTAGCCCCGAGGTGAAGAAAGTGTCGCTAGATTGACTTGAATTCATCGACAGAACCCATCTTCCAGGCAAAAGGAAAGTTTGCTGACCCGACTTCCATCGCCGTTGCAAGTATATGATACTATACTGTAAAAGCTTCTCGAGAAGCAGAGATCAACATGCGAATAAAGGAGATTATGGGGGTGGCTCGAACCAATTGATCTAACCTTGGCACCACAAAGTTTTTTCTTCAGTGTTTAAAGGGAAAACAAGACATGGAGATTGAAGAAATCAAAAATTTCGAGGAAGAGCAGCGAACAGCTACTGCTGTTTCTCAGTTCAAACAGTGTGCTTGGACTACGTGGTCCGAAGAAGTTATCATGAATACTCTGATTGCAATGGCGTCATTGGCAATATCATTCCTCTTGTAATTTATCTACAATCTCTTACCAAATGCAACCACCCTCAAGCTGTGAGGATATACTGACACCGATGTATGCCCATTTAACAAAATGATCGTTGCGCTTTACGTCATGTACTCTCTGCATGTCCACAATCACTGCAGACATACACGTGGCGTCATAACAAAGGGCTGGAAATGATCAGTACACAGTGTGAAGTAACCAACAAACAGCTTGTAATAAGTTTTCAAAGGAAGGGGAATGTCGTGTGCGGAAGAATCAAATAATTCCAAACATGACACTACTGTGTGGAGTACATGATTGGAGGGAATTAGTTGATCTTAGAAAACCTATGCCATTTCCGTTGCATATCATTTAGATTGACGCACGCCCTGACATTGTAGCGTGGTTCGATTCAAAGAGGTGCGACCTCCTAGTAGAATTAACAAATCCATGGATGGAGAACAGGGAAGAGGCGCACGACCGAAAGAAAAACCGTTACGAATCGCTGCGATCCGACTACGTGGAAAATGGCTGGCCCTGCCTTGTGCTACCTACTGAGTACGGGGGCCGTAGATTCTTTGTCTCCGTGATTTTGGAGGTAGGCATCACTGACCCGAACGTGAAGGATGCTTTCGGTCGTCCTCAGATCACGGCCCAAAAGGCATCGGGTTGGATATGGCCAAGATCCAAATAAACAAAATTGACAGAATGCATACTCGCAACACAATGCTACTTCTGACGTGAAACACACATGTTTATCTCCCATTAATAACGGTTGCTACGAGTACCTTGTGAATTGGTTCACGATAAAATCAAACGCTGCGATCCGACGTCATGGAAAACGGGTGAGCATGCAATGTGCTACCTACTGACTTTTTTTGCATCTGTCTATTCCTAATTTTTTTTTTTTATATATATATTTTCTCATGAGATTTATTTTGTGTATGTGTGATTTAATGTATGAATTCCTTTGTTTGTACTATGTTATATGTGTGATCTGATGTATCTATTCTCAGTTTATTTCTGTTTTAAATAATACACGCTTCACTTCCTCTGTTTAAAACGGTTTTTTTAATATTCTGAGTGAGTTTATTTATTTTTCAATGGTCTGAAGGAGACAATGTAAAATTACATTGTTGAAATAAATTCTCGATTTATAACCGTTTATGTGATGAGTCCCCCCCCCTCTCTCTCTCTCATATATATATATCGCCGACTGACGCCAATTTGGTCGGGTTTCAATCCTGGGTAAAAAGCAATCTGCGTCTAACCGTACTGATGAGCTGTGATACAGCGAAACAGATTTGTCTGCGGATGACTACATATATGTATATATATATATATTCAATTTTTTTATTACAATGGTTTATAAAATCATCACTGCACATAACTTATGTTTCAGAACAATAATCTTCTTCAAGTGATATTTTAAAATAAATTGTGAAAATGATTTATTTAGAAAATATAAGATGAATTCATGGTTATTTAGAATCTGAAAGGGTAGTTGTTGGAGAATATTCTTGTAGGTGTGTCACTATTGTTCAATCAAAAATGAGAATTAAGTAACTATGAAGATTTTTTTAAAAATCATATCACCCCGAGCAAGGCGGTAACGCCACTGATGTGCACGGGGCTATGTAAGAGTGAAAAGATTGGAAAAGAGAAAGCCGGAAACCACATCCTGAACAGGGATCAAGGGATGAGCCTCTACACCTGTACAATAGACGTGGGTGGAGTGTGAACCGGGCGATAGTTTAGTCTATCTACTCCAATTGAGAAAAAAAAGAAAAGTGAAAAGATTGGAAAAGAGAAAGCCGGAAACCACATCCTGAACAGGGAACAAGGGATGAGCCTCTACACCTGTACAATAGACGTGGGTGGAGTTTGGGTCGCAAAACGCAACATATCCTGATGTCATGGGGTGTCACTCTTTAATTTCGTCTGGGTACGATACATAGTGTGACCGTACATTATTTAAATGGATAGACAAAATCTTTTAAGAACAGGTTGGATTTTTTTTTAATTATATTTTGTACTACCTTCTATGTCAAGAGGCTGGAATCTTTAGGCTAGAATTAGAATTAAATAATTATGGCATAATAAGGTATATTGTAGTTAAGAAAACCAAATAAGTATTGTGTGGGTCATTCATTTTAGCAAAATAATTTTCAATTTATAAGTTATATTGGAGCATTAGCAGTATAGCCCGGCGTTGCTCGGATGTAATGAAAGCTTTACAACTAATCCATGGTCTTGGAGCTCAGACTCTTTGGAAAGACTAAAAAGCAAAAGTTGTTTCCAGTCAAAGCAAAATCGTAGATTGAAAGAAAAATGAATGGATGTAAATCAAATTTTGATTTCCACTATTAATATCAAATAAGTTTTCCATCGCAAACTGAATTTTGAAGGCTGAATAAGTCCTCTGAGTAAATAGTATCATGGCTGAGACTAAGAACTACAATTATACCTACTTAAAGCCAAACCCGAAGCAAAAACTAAAATAAAAGTGCTGGAAAAAATAGACATACAGGCAGAAAAGCACACACACACACAAACATATTTCCTTTTATATATATATATATATATATATATATATATATATCATCGATTTTCTGCACTATTGTAAGAACTGCAACCTTGAAATTTCTGAATATCGTTTCTTATGTCTTTGTCTATGAGTGTATCAAATTTGATTAAAATCGGACCACTCCTTCTATAACCCGATTTTTTCGATTTTCGATATTTGTCGGGGGTACCTCGACACAAAACCTTGCTAAGAACACTCGCAGACGTTTATAGTACAACTGTGTAAATTTTCAAGAAAATCGGTTCAGCCGTTTCGGAGTCTATAGGTAACGGACACACACACACACACACACACACACACACACACACAGATAAAGTTCCATTTATAAATAAGTTTAGATAAGTTATAAACAAAATTTTGTAGTTAACTAAATTTTAAAGAAAAATATTTTTTCTGCATAAGTTATTAAGTGGGACCATACTTAAATGGGAATACAATAATTTTTAACACCAGGTTGAATTTTAGATTTTTTAAAATTAGATTTTGTAATACTTCATGAGTAAAAAAGGCTAGAACGTTTAGGTTAGAATTAGACTTGTAAATAATTACGATATACTAAGGTATATTGTAGTTAAGAAAATCAAATAAGTATTGTGTAGGACATTCATTTTAGTAAAGTAAATTTTAATTTTCCAGTTATATTGGAGCATAAGTTATAAATGAAACATTGTAATTAAATTTTATAGAAAAATGTTTTCTATGTTTACATAAAACGGTCGATTCATCTCTACGATTCAAGCGTTCTTTTTCTTTTTATGAAACCTTAACATCTACAGCTTTTCATTCCGACGCAGAGGGCTGATGTCGTAGAACGATTTACAGATTGTTTTTTCAGAATTTTCCATTTTACTTTGGGAGTTTTGTTTGTATCCTTTAACTTAAAAAAATACGCAGAAAGTGATGTCCGGTTTTGGTACGTGTTGTTTTTGAAAGAAGTTAAATGCAAATATCAACGCTGTTTAAAAGTGGTTTTAGTAGATCCAATGTCAGCTTTTTTAATAGATAGACTTTCATTTGATGTTAAACACTATTGTGTACCAATGTATTCTGTTAGACACCTATTTTCCTTGGGCATTAGGATTTCGATAAGTACAGAAATTTGTATTGTTGTTATTTTTATTATTTGGATACTTATTGTTACTTTGGTTTACGTGCCGATTTAAGATTTTATTATGATTTTTAATAGTTTTTTCCTAGATTATTTGTACAATGATAATTTAAGGGTATTCTTATTTAAAATGTTACTTTTATTATTAGGGAAATGTTTCTTAATTAAATTGAGGAACTTCAGCCCTAAATTCGTGCTAACCATTTGGTTAAAAGAAGTGGTATACCAAACGATTTTTCTTTTTCTATCTTTCGTGTTATCGTCATATTTTTATGTATTTAATATTATGGTTTTATAGCCACTATTTCTTAGTGCATTTTTATAAAATATTTTTTCACGAGAAGAGTTTTTACTAATTCTATATTCTATGCTTAGGGGGTGATTAGATTTTGGGTGGATGTATAATGGATATTTGTTAGGTTTTATGTATGGTTGATAAGTATCATTTACTAAGTCTAGTGTTACATCATTTTCGGAACGAGATAATCTTTCAATTACTGGTGCAGTTTTTATGCTTTGAAATTCATAAGGTTTAGGTTCTTTAGGAAGCTTATTATGAAGAAAGAAATAAGCTTTTCATCTCAACCCTCTAATTAAATCCTCGGTTTTATGGACAATAGGACAGCAATCTTTCTTTTAAACATTTTTCATTAAAAACGACCGACAAGAAAAATTGTATTAATTTTTTATTTAATTTTTCCAGTGTTCTTACATGCTTCTTTTTCATTGGAGATGAGAATGTAAAAATGTTCCAAAATTGACTTTCAAAGCGCTTTCAGACAATTTACTGGCCATTCAAAAGAATGTTATGTTTCCGATTTTCTTATTTACTCATGTTTTGATTGTAACATAATTTTGTGTTTTTGAAAAAGGGCATTCTTTAAAAGTACAAACAAAAGGGTTAACAGTTCATTGTTCGTTGTATTTACTTCTTTAAGGAGTGCTTGATGCTTAGTTCAGTAATATTTATAGTAATATTTTAAGTGTTCATAATAAAAATATAGTTTACTGCAGCACAAGATCTGTCGTCTTTCGGTACTACTTGTTAGTATCTCATCAAGTAGCGAAATATTTCACTGTTAGGAATTAATATATATATGTGGTTTCCGGCTTTCTCTTTTCCAATCTTTTCACTTTGTTTTTTTTGTTTTTTCAATTGGAGTAGATAGATC
Source organism: Ascarosepion bandense (assembly GCA_037127315.1). NCBI lineage: Eukaryota > Metazoa > Mollusca > Cephalopoda > Sepiida > Sepiidae > Ascarosepion > Ascarosepion bandense. The sequence goes on from JBBBDQ010000766.1 coordinate 2,891,804, forward strand.
TATCTATCGCCCGGTTCACACTCCACCCACGTCTATTGAACAGGTTAAGAGGCTCATCCCTTGTTCCCTGTTTAGGATGTGATTTCCGGCTTTCTCTTTTCCAATCTTTTCACTTTGTTTTTTTGTTTTTTCAATTGGAGTAGATAGACTAAACTATCGCCCGGTTCACATTCCACCCACGTCTATTGAACAAATGTAGAGGCTCATCCCTTGTTCCCTGTTTAGGATGTGGTTTCCGGCTTTCTCTTTTCCAATCTTTTCACTCTTACGTAGCCCCGTGCACATCAGTGGCGTTACCGCCTTGCTCGGGGTGATACGATTAATATATATATATATATATATATATATATATGCATAAATTTAAAACTTTAGAAACACATTTGTTCTCCTATCCAGTCAAGTGCGTGGGGGTTGTGGATTTCAAAAGGTTGGACTAGATTAACCAGTAGAAAGTTGAGTTGGAGAATGACCGAAGAGGATAGAGGTGGGAGAGAGAATTAAGATGTTGGGAAAAGGTAGACTTTTTGGTGTCAGTTTATGAAACATTTGACTGTATACAAATAGATGACATGCAGCAGTTGTATCGAATGTGTTCATAGAACAGTAAAAAATATATTTATTGATATTATACATATATATATATATATATATATATATTACCTTAAAGGGGTGTAATAGGTATATTAAGAGCGGAAAT
>JBBBDQ010000766.1:2905000-2907500 GCA_037127315.1 Ascarosepion bandense
TTAGATTTATCCCCTTATCAATAAATACTAAAAATAGTATGAAATGCATGATTTTTTTTAAAACTGGGGTGGCCTAATAATTATGGCCGGTAGTGTGTGTGCGTATATATATATATATATATATATATATATATTAGAGAGAGAGAGACAGACAGACATTTATATGACATAATAATGTTAAACATAAAAAATTAAAATATGTCCGCTCATACTAATTTCATGGATTTCCGTTAAATTCTGTAAGTTGTCTTCGGGTGAGTTTGTTTAAATTCGGTTACAATCTGAGCAGCTATTAATCGTTCGATGAAAATCAGGAGAAAACCTATATGAAGGTGAAACTGAACTTTGTCTTCCATGAAATCTTCTGTGGGTCGATTGGTAAAGACACGCATGATCTAAAGACGACATCTCTCCGGTGTGGAAGTTTGCAGGTTTGATTCCTGTCGGAAGATAGATATTTTACAAACATTTTCTCAAACGATAAAAAGGCCAGTGGAAATTATAATATACTGTTTAACTATATAACATAAACTGACTTTCCGCTTAAATAAGAGTATCCATTCAAAAATAATAATATTAAATATATAAAAATTCATATATGCGTGTGTGTGCATATATTAAATAGATCTTTTTGTATATCTGTGTATAAATATATATATATTTTTATATATGTCTATATATTTTTATGTTTATGTGTATATGTTTATATTTATGTATATAAGCATGTTTGTTTACGCATATATATATATATATATATATATATATATATACATCTATACGAATAAATATGTATATATATATATATATATAAATGTATGTATATGTTTATGAACGTATGCGTATATATATATATATATATATTTGCTTAGAAATATATACAAATTTATATGTTTGCGTACTTTATATATTTATATATGTACACCTATATCCAAGTGTATTGTTTGTATGGATGGAATAATATTCTGATAAAAAAAAAATAAAAAAATACTATTAAGTATCCTCAATGCAGAACAGAGTAAATACAATTAATGGTGTTGATTGCGAGATGAAGTGTTTTGAAAATTAAAAAATATTAAATTTAAAATTAAAAAATAACCATACCTCCTTAATAGGGAGACATTAGTACGTAAGTCTGTGATGGCTAATCAAAAAGCAAGTAAATGGTCATTTGAAGAATGTGACAACATATCCTATATAAACAATTTATTGTTGCATGAAAACTAATGTTTATTGAAATAGATATTACCATTTAAAATAAAAATTTAAAATTTATTTTGAAAAAATTATAAAAAATTAATGTTGGAAATTCCGAATTTCAAATTCTAAATTTAAAGTGAGCCTCATGTTTAAAATATTACAAAGTTATTCAAAGATGAAACGGAGGAAGAGGAACAGACCCATACACATATGCAGTTACATATATATATATATATATATATATATATATATATATATATATACGCACGCATATTGGATACATGAAAGTCTGAATGTAAATCATAATATCGGCAGGGAAGATAGTTAATAGATGTCAACACTAACGCAGCCATATTCCAATGCATAAACATAATATAATTAGAGAAATAAGCACTCAAATTCACTTTCAAAAACAAAATACGTAGAGACTAAAAAACAGCATATATTTGTAAAAATAAAATATATAAAAAATAAAATTTACATAAAAATAAAACTTGTAATAAAGCATATATATATAAATAAAGTATATATTTAAAAATAAAATATGAAAATGAAGCATAAAGCATAAAATCAAACCAACAAAGCAGCAGATATTTGTCTATGCTTCTGAGATACGGTATTATTTACAGAAGGCCATAGCGTACAAAGGTCGAAACGTCGTACACATGGCAATAAAGGTGAAAACAATAGTCCGAAAAATAATGTAAAGCATCATACATATAAAAAAATCTCACACACACACACACACACACACACACACACACACACACACACACACACACACACACACACACAAATGAATAAGGAACGAAGAAAATATTTACAGCGTTCAAAACATTAATTTAAGACAGTGCTCAATATAGAAATAGAGAAATTAATATTTAATATTATAAATTATAGTTTAGAACATGTCCAAACTACAATCTACTACAAAAAAAGTGTACATTTTGTTTCGACATTGAAGGAACAATGTCTCATCAGGTAAACGTTATTTTTAAAAAGAGATGACAATTCACTTCCTTTTGTCGGCAAAACTTTTTGTACGAGGTAAAGGGGAGAGGAAGGATGAGAAATCAGAATGGAGAATCAAAAAGGGGAGGACACAGAGGGAATAAAAAACAGAGGGGAAAACGAGAGAGAAAGAACTAAAGTAACAAGAGGGAAGAACTAATAAAAGACGTCGCGGGGAGAAATAGACGCCAGGATTAGGTAGGAAGTAAAAGTATAGGCGTATACATACATCGGTGACACGGTGTCTGGGCTTAACAAAGAGGAAGAAGTAAGAAAATGCAGAGAGAGGGAA